>JAVYIG010018337.1:0-20736 GCA_035222895.1 Strongylocentrotus droebachiensis | reverse complement strand
GGAAGAACTTTTGCATGGTGCTATAATTAAAGTGATGGCTAGCAATACCAGAGGACATCTGTGCATGCTATTATGTTTATATATATATAACTAGAGTACTAGACTATTTTCAACAAAAATTGACTGATGTTGTAATTTTGTAGGTCCAACAAAGGCAGAGGACTTGGACCCCATGTTGTTCTGTAGCGTCATAGATACCATGTACTGTTGTCTACCAGAGAAGATTAAGAAAATCTTCAGATGCGGGATGGAACATTATCAAGCCCCAGTGGTATGTAGAGTTAAATAATGTTCATTTTATCCCCCCCTCTCCTTTATTTTTTTCTCAGTCACCCCCCCCCCCCTACCCCATCTCTCCCTCTCCCCTGTTAACGTTCTCTTTCTCATTCTCTTTAATCTCTCCCTTTCTCTGTAACCTCTCTATTATGTCCTCCTCTTCTCTACGTTTTTTTTTGCTCTCTCTGTCTCTGTCTCTCTCTCTCTCTGTCCATTTCATCCTCCCTCCTTTACGTTTTCTCTTGCTCTGTCACCACCCCCCATCGTTCCCTCTCCACCTTGTAACTGTGCAGGATCAATAAAATTGAACTTGAACTTACTCTCTCTTACTCTCTCTCTTTCTCTCTCCTTCTCTCTCTCTCTCTCTCTCTCTAACCTCCTTCATTGTATACTTCATATTTTGTTAATGTTTATTTCGACTGACATGCTTATCCTATTTCTGATTTGCTTTAATAATAATAATATCATGTCTTACATGTCTCTCTTTTTATTCATTTATATTCATGTTCTGTACAAAAAGAAAACAATGAGTATTACAAAATATTCTGTGATAAATAATTGATAAAAAAAATCCCCAAATGTGAATAATTTTAGGTCTCACCAACTTTTGGACAAAAATAAGCCAATCACTGTCTCTTTCTCCCTTTTTCTCTATCTCTCTTAAAAGGTTGTTTTTAAGTTATTGATTGTTTATTTAATTCATCCTGAACACGATCGCAATTCGAAAAAAATTACTTACAATTTCAATCATATCACTTCTATTTTGTATGTCCCAAATAAATCATATTCGTTATACACCACTGTCATCTTCACACGTTTCAACAGGTGAGGCATAAGGTTCTTGAAATTGCCTTTAGGTTGATTTGTTAAAGTAGTTGCTATGGTGATTCTGATTTTTTTTATAATTCTCTTCACCTTGCAGGATATCGAGGGCGATGAGGAGAAGGACGAGCACAAGTATGCCGCAGTCCAAGGAGATAACGGCGTCGAAGTCGAGAACGAAGAGCCCGTAGTCAACGGTAAACCCCCTGTTGTCAGTGATGACGACACCAAACTTTAACCTTTGACATCGTGTCTCATTAGCATAATGTATCGGAGCCATCAGTGTATTTGATTGGTCGTACAAAATGAGATTGAAAATGTATAATGCCTTTGTATATATATAACATTTTCAGGGTCGTTTCATTTTTTGTCGCTGTCATTTTGCAGTCGTGTGTAATATTTTACTGTAACCCATAACGAATTATTCATCATGACCTTCGTCGCACATTTTTGAAAACAATTTTACTTATATTGAATTTTCTTTATTGTCATGCACAAAATAAAATGAAGGCATGTATAGGATATTTGGTCTCTGTTTGCAAAGTTGATAAATGCAGTTGTAAATATAACTCCTACGTTAGCGTTTTCATGACACTTTACAATGTTCGTCCAATTCTACGAAAAGAATTTTAACAAAATTGTTAAAAGTTCAGTATTGCACAAATGATAGCGAAATATAATTATTATGGCTAGTTTTGATAATTAATGTGTTTATCTAGCAAGAGGTTTCATTTTTGTTTCGCTGTCGATTTTCAGTCAGGTAACAGTGTGTAAGTTAACCATAACTTTTGAGAAATCTACTAACTCAAGGGAAATGTCTATATACCGTATTGTATATTCCATTTTAAAATCATGTTCGGTTTACCTAAAACATCTTTGCAGTTTTCACTCATTGTGATGGGCAAGGTTATTGAAACTGCTTTAGGTCAATTTCTCGAAAGTTTTCACAATCCTCGAGTAACAACAAATGTATACAATATGGTTTGGGAAAGAGTAAAGTGGATATTAGTTGCTGTTCAAATGGCTCTTTTCAACTCGTTTTTAAGCCGTCATTAAAACTGATTTTACAATCGTAACATTGTGTTTATGATGAAATTGCATATTAGTCAATGGAGTATTCTGAAATGTAGACATTATTCATCATGACCTTTAGCGCACATTTTTTAAAAACAATTTTACTAATATTTCAGAGGATATTAGGTCTCTGTTTACGAAGTTGATGAATGCTTTCATAAAAAAAATTTACTACGTTAGTTTTTTTACGACTCTCTTTTTACAATGTTCGTCCAATTCTACTAGAAGAATTTCAAGTTCAACAAAATTGTTAAAAGTCCAGTATTGGACATTTGCACAAATCATAGAAAAATATCATTATCATACCTAGTTTTAATAGTTGATGTGTGAGTATCTACTATGTACCTATTATGATTGGAATTGAAGTGATACATGCAAAAATACTCGTTTTGCAGTTTATTGATCATTTATAGAAGGATTGGGTGTGAGAGAAATGTCATTTAAGAAGAGAGCTAAATATCTTTGCAATTGTTTGCGTGTGTGACTGTAGGCGATAAGTTATTTCACACCAATCACATTCCATCTGTACAGTTGTATGGACGTTTCTTACACTTCCCCAGTTTCAGAAATATTTTCAAAATAGAGGGAAATAGTATTATACGTTTTATGTTAATATAGTTTTAAAGGTACTATGTCCTATTTGTAGCCAACATCAAATTATGTAGAACAAGGGTCTGAAAATCAGACTATTACTAAATGGATTGCAATCATCAAAGTCGATTCGACAACTAATGCTTGTTATTATTCCATTAAAATACATTTTCAAGCCCTTTCATTGTTAGGGAAGTTCTGATTTAACCTCTTCATTTGTTTGGCCTGAAAATGGGACATAGTACCTTTAAAGCAGACACAAAGTGTATATACTTTGTAAATGTGAATTCTTAATATTGACAATGAACAGAGCATCCGCACAATTAAACAAATGTATTGATTGGTCAACTGTACGTCATGTGACAATAGATAATCCTCTCTGGCCTTTTGAAAATGAGCAAACTCACATCAGATGTAGGATGTATCATTATGACATCACAGTGCATTTACGGGAGTACAGAGTATGATGAGGTAACATTATGTCATCACAATGCTTTTACGGGAGTAGAGACAATGATGATTACTATTTTTTCGTCTGGCTTGTTCCCCGTAGGAAAATAATCCGTTTCACCTCTGATACCAAGGTTTCTGGCCAGAGCCCCTCATGGCAGTACATATTTGTATACATTACAGTAGACCTTTACCAAATGAATGTACAATAGCTTCTGTTTTTATGTTTTTATTTTCAATATATTTGTCTATATATTACAGGAAATTTCCGTCGCACAAAACTTGGTATGGCTTTTAAAGAAGATTACTGAAATTCATGTAGGTGCATTCTCTCATTGAAATTAAATGAGTATTGTATATTGGACTTCTTATATGAAACAGGGTCAATTTTGAACAAATTGAGAAAATATAAACTTTAATATTTTTGATGTATTGACTACTAAATATTTTAGCACCGCACAATATAATACTTTCTTATCAAATACATGACTGTGAGCCTTTCAAACACCAAACGCACACCTCCTTAAATGTTGAAACGGGGAAAATGTAATTATGATTATGATTATGATCATTTTGCTCCTGTGTACAGCTGTAGCCGTTTCTAGCGTCCGCCCAGAAACAAACTACCTAAACTACCTCACTTTTGTGATCGTGCAGTTTTATGGAGATTTTATGAAGATTTTTATCAAATTTATAAAAAGCGCATTTTATCGAAATCAAGGGCTCTATATTTTATATCAACATATCATGCGCTGCTTCAAGTAAGTAAATGTTGTGCATGTCATACATTCATCTTACGATTGAAATGTATTCGCCGCTTTGGAAAGCGCATAAACTTGCAAGAAAACATCACTTTGAACTGGTGATGAAAGAATTTTGAAGGTGATATTGATGCAGAATATGAAAATTGGTAATCGTCTCCCCCCCCCCCCCCCCTTCGATTACCAAAAATCTAATGACATAATTATCAAAAGGAGATATTTTTCTTCTGACATTTTTATTTTCTTTCTTTATTATCACAGTAAAAAAAATGTACATTGGCCTTTTTATTGATTGATGAAATAACAACTTATTGATTACATTTACAATGCCTCCTTATAATAATGCACTCTGTCTTTTGAATTTGATTACGTTTGTCCTCCCCTTTCATAAAGCACTACAATGGATGCGACGATGGATATGTATTTCTTGTGATATTATAATATTTTCTAGTATTCGTTAAGAGATTTATTGTGCAGAAGACAATATTAAACTCATTATATATTGTGAATTGCACAAACCAATTTATGGTACTTTACAGCAAAATGGTAATAAGTATTACTTTGTAGATAGGATGTATAAGAAATGGAATTTAATTTCAAGTTTGGACATGTCAACGTATTGTATTCTGTAAATATTGTATCATGATACTGTATATCATTTTAACAAGGTAGTTAGTTGGTGGTAGTGTAAGTCTCACTCCTAATTCACTTAGTTGAATCTTTTTCGTGGGCAAGTTAATCTACTACAACCCATGGAATCCTCATTATGTCGAAATTGTCTTGCAGTTGCTTGGAAAAGTCTACACTCACTATTTTTCGAGGCCGTTACATAGTATTTCATCATTTGAAGTAACCACTTAGCTAATAAAATCCATATCCTGGAACAAAATGAATGGCACTTTCCTGGCCCATCATGATGTAAAGAGTTGCCATTGATCAGCATTAGACACATCTCAATTTAAGTTTTATATCAATTGCCACTATAAAATAAAATAGGAGATTGTCATTTGCGATTGACTGGACGACTTACGATCAAATACAACGAACCGCAAAATCGATGCCCCTTTTATAGGCCTACTGAGCTGCCGATATACTTAGATACAAGTGATGTTCAACTGGGACCCGTTTCACAAAAGCTTTATTCAATGACAAATGACAAAAATCAGTGACAAATCTGCTGATAACCAATCAGAAGCAAGGCTTTCACTAGCTTATAGCAAAAACTGTCGTTTGTCACTGATGCCAAGTTTTGTGAGATGGGGCCCTGATGTATTGTATTGTTATCTGACCGTGCTGCAGTCGAGCTTACTCTAAGCACTTGCAATGTTTTTGCCAGACAGGGTATGAAACTGAATGCCTCAGGAAATACAATGTCACTGCCTATGAACCATGCCCAATAACTCCGAACCTTGGAAACTATAGCTGGTGTCGCTATAGACCAGCGTTTTTCAACCGGGGCGCCGCAAAAAATCTCTCTCTAGGGGTGCCGCGAGAGAAATTTAGTTATATATTTGGTATAACGTTCATGAAAGCGAAACTTTAAAGACCTCTTTGGATTTTCACGAGGAGATAACATTTTGAAAGATAATGAATTGTCTTTCTTCGTCGCTCGCTTTGCTAGCACGTAACTTTTAGAAACAGCATGGTTTAAGAGAGCAAAATTCTGAATACCTTCATATTTGGAGGTGCCCGAATATTCTTTCATTCCGGCGACAGCGAGGTGCCCGAATATCGTCATATTCGGGGTGTCCGAATATATCTTATATTATATACACCTGTATTTATAGCACCCTCGTTCGTTTCACTCTCTCGCACCATTTAGAAACGGGATAATTCTGGGCAACGAGATGTTTCAATATTCTCATATGCGTGAATCAAGGTGATTTAATATATTAATTTTGTATTTAAGTATTCGGCAGCGAGATGCCAAGATACATAAGTTTGCATCTTACATGTATGTAGTGTGTTTTGATTACATTTCTACCATATTCAAGTTTTCTTTTTGGTCGCTCGCAAAATCTAGAACAAATGTGTCTGCAGTTATATTGGCCAGAGCCAGCTAGAGTGATGCAAAATGTATAAGTTTGGGATTGCTTATTGGGGTGACGCGAAACTATTCATCTCTTAGAAAGGTGCCGTGACTAAAAAAAAATGGTTGAAAATATTGATATAGACAATGGTTTGTGATTTACAGTACGTTTTTGTTAGATTGTGCATACGGTGATTTCGTCCGTCATTCGATGCCTCATAATGAAAATATTTTAGAATGATTTTGAGCTAGGTTGTCTCGAAGTGCATTGTTATTACCACAAGTCAATTTATTCTATGAAGTTTTATCCTGATAATGAGCGTTTGAAGTTGGTAATAGTACAACCCTTACAATGAATGTATATAATTTTATGATGTCATTATGTCACTCTATTCTTTTATTAATTCAACATGTCGTTTACTACTTTTGCAGTGGGACATAACAAGAAACTCTTATCTGTGGTTTAATTTAAAAATGTGCATGTTTCATATTTAATATTGGATTTATGAAATAATGATGATGATGATAATGACAAATAAAGGAGTGCTCTTTCTTCATTTTCTACATATCAGCTTGTCTTGTCTGCTCATTTCGTTTCAAATTAACCAAACTGGCAGCGAATCATAATCTTAATGGCATAGAAGAGCAGTGTATTCGTAAACAAACAAACAAAAACATACAGACCATACAACAAATGAACATTTAGCTGGTCAGAATTTTTTTAATCGGGGGGGGGGGGGATACGGTTCATTTTAATATTGTTCGTTTCAAGAACACCTTGAAGGGATATTAAATAACGAAAATAATCATTGACTTTTGATAAAGTATCTCTCTCTCTCTCTCTCTCTCTCTCTTTCTCTCTGTCTCTCTGTCCGTCTATCTAACTATCTACATGTATCTATCTCTCCTTTATTTTATTTTGTTCACTTCCTATTTTTCTCCTGTCTTCGGGTGGTTTAATTTATCTTCAACTTTCTCTGAACTATCTCAGCCCCCCCCCCCCTCTCTCTTTCTCTCCATGTCACCCTCACTCTTTAATTTCCTCGTGCATACTTATCCCAGTCTGATCTACGTCTACAACGTTTTTTTTCCTTCTCCCTTCTCTCTCTCTCTCTCTGTGCAGTTATTAATATGTAGTCTTTGCAGAATTTTGATTAAAATTGTAGATATTTATTTAATATATATATATATTTATTTCATATGTATATACAATATTCTATAGCTTTCGAGGTAATCAATTGTGAAAAAAATGAAAATAATAAATTTACATAAAGTCAACGTAAACGCCAGCAATCTTTAAAAAAAAAATACATGTAATGATGTACAGTAAACGTATATCGACAAACAAGCGCGTTCATGCCGTTAGTGGTATATACCCGTTGCATGTGTTGTGTATTAGCATAAAGAGGTATTAATATATATTAATTATTCCTAAAAACATTTCGATATCATTGATCAAATAAACAGACATATTCAATACGATTATAAAGTATTTATAAATAAGTGAAATATATATGAAACATTAAAAACATTTTATAATATTGTCTGCTGGTACTTAAAGATATTTCAACCATAAATTATTTAACTTTTAAAAGTGGAATAAAATAAACGAAAGTCCTTCTATCTTGAGCAGATAAAACAGTTTAAAGACTATTGCAATACTCCAACCTAGAAAGAATTGGAGCTCGGACAGCATGGTGAAATGTCGTTAAATCAATGAATCTACGAATCCTCCATAAATTGCGGAGATGATAATTACAATTACGGACTACGTGGTTTACATGAGAGGTCAATTTGAACATAGTATCAATGTATACACCAAGATCTGTAATTTTAGGGGAGAGAGGAATGAATTGACCATTTACTTTAAGCCGTACATCTGATATGTATTGCAGATGGCGAGCAGAGGAACAAAAGGCCACGAATTCAATTTTGTTAATATTCAATTAGAGATAGTTCGACGACATCCAAGTGCTTATCTCTGCAATACACAGTGAGATTTGGGGAAGTGTTTCGTTAATGTTTTCCAGAGAGCGTGGATCAAAAGAAGTAAACAACTGAATATCATCAGCATAACAAATATACTGTAAACCATGTTTATTAATAGTGTCAGATATGGGGGTGATATATAGACTGAAAAGAATCGGTCCGAGAACTGACCCTTGAGGAACTCCAAAGTCAGCTAGCCATGGGTCAGATAGTTCCCCATTTACCCTGGATGACCAACCAGTTAGGTATGACTTCATCCACCTAAGAGCTACACCTGATATATGAAAACGGGACGATTCAGTAATATCACATGATCGACCGTATCAAAAGGTGCACTAAGGTCTAATAAGACTAAGAAAACTGACCTCCGTTAATCAAAAAATAATAGAACGTCATTCTGTAGCTTCAAAAGAGCTGTTTCAGTGCTGAAATTGGACCTGTAAGCTGATTGCATTGGATCATATATAAAGCTGTTATCGTTTAGGTGGTCTGTGAGTTGAATAGCTAGTACTTTTCAGTGAATGACCCTGGCTCACATAGGTCATCTTGGAGTGAAATCCTGATTGAAATAATTTCCTTATCATTCTGTTTAGAAGCATTTTCTATGAACGATCCCTGGTCCACATTCGTCGTACTCCTGCTTGCTGATCCACATGTTCTGAAAGGTGGAGAGATTAGCCAAGATGGAGCCACCGATCCACACGGAGTACTTCCTTTCAGGAGGAGCTATGATTTTGATCTTCATGGAGGGTGGAGTCAGGGCGGAGAGCTCCTTGTGCATCCTGTCAGCGAATCCTGGAAACATAGTGGAGCCACCAGACAACACCGTATTGGCGTAAAGGTCCTTGCGGATATCGATATCGCACTTATTGACACTGTTGTAGACTGTCTCGTGGATGCCGGCCATCTCGTGGCCGAGGAAAGACGGTTGGAAGAGGCATTCGGGAGCACGAAATCGCTCGTTGCCGACGGTGATGACCTGACCGTCGGGGAGCTCGTAGCTCTTCTCGAGTGACGATGACGACGCAGCGGTTTTCATCTCCTGATCGAAGTCGAGAGCGACGTAGCACAGCTTCTCTTTTATGTCGCGGACTATTTCTCGTTCGGCTGTTAGGTGAGAGGTGAAAAAGACGAACACGTTTAGAACCGAGGCAAACTTATTATTATGTGGTCATCATGGTCATCCTCATTCTCAAATAGATCGCGAATGATTTTCAAGTGACTATACAAAATGACACAACATACAACTATACTACAAATATGATGCATCATCATCATCATCAACTTCAGGTGGCGCTGTAAAGCGCTGTTGTGGCCTTCACGAGAGCACGCCATGCAACTCTTTCACCTGCCGTTTGTGGTGCACTTTTCATTCCTTGTCCAGACACTTTCTTGATATCATCAGTCTAAGATATTGGTGGATAATCTTTTATTTTTGTTAAGGACAAAAATATTCGTAAATGATGCTAATAGTAATGAGCTAATCAAGTACGAATTATCATACTGAATATCATAGGCGAATCTTCTTTTTCTCGAGATTTTAGAAAATGGAGGGGCAAATCCGATTGGTTTTCAAGGGGGTGGCCAGTTGTAGCCAGTTGTTCGGCGCCACTAATCAGTTCATCGAATTGTCTGAAATTTACAGCTCATCAAATAATGTAATTTCAAGTAAGATCCCTTTTAGTGGAGGGGTGTATTTTGCCCGTCATTCCTCTACGCTTTGCAATTTATAGCTAAAATAATTAATAAAAAGACATTTGTGTATTACTTACCGGAAGTTATCATTCGAGTTCCTCGTTCAGCGAGAACCCCCATCAAACAATGCGTAAGATCACGCCCAGCAAGATCAAGACGATGAATGGCATGAGGGAGGGCGTAGCCTTCATAGATCGGCACTACATGGGAGACGCCATCACCAGCATCAAAGACGGTACCGGTTGTCCGCCCTGAGGCGTAGAGGGACATGACAGCTTGGATCGCTACGTAGAAAGCTGGAGTGTTAAAGGTCTCGAACATTATCTGAAGGTGGAAAGAAATGAAGCGATATTTCATGTTAATAAACAAGTTTTAATGAATGATGAATAAAAACAAATGTCAGGTAGAATAATCAAGGGATATTTACATAATTGAAGAAAAAATGATTGCCCATTGAAAAAAAAGTTTTCATTTCATGCTTTTTTTTCCACAAGAGATCTTTCCAGATAGATATAGCAGCTTTCGTGATGATAATTATTTTTTTTAATCAGATACTCCAAGTACATCATATGACCGAGAAAAGCAAGTCATAACAGAAAAAGAGAGAGAAAAGGAGGGGGTGGAAACTCCATGAGGTACAACAACAACAAAAAAGATGAGGTGAAAACGGTCGTAGAAAATAATCAAAACACAATTTGAAAGTTTAATTGAGTGTGAACAAGAGAAAGAGATTCATCGGAAACTTTTCCTGTATAGATAAGAGAGTTCGTATTAATTAAAAATTAATCAGCTACAGCATGTGACCGAGAAAAGCAAGACATAACAGAGAACGAGAAAGAAGATATGGATTATTACCTGTGTCATCTTTTCTCTGTTTGCTTTCGGATTCATCGGAGCCTCAGTGCAGAGTATCGGGTGTTCTTCGGGGGCGACACGGAGCTCGTTGTAGAAGGTATGATGCCAGATCTTCTCCATATCGTCCCAGTTTGTGACGATACCGTGTTCGATCGGGTAATTGAGCTTTAGAATTCCTCTCTTGCTCTGGGCCTCGTCGCCGACGTAGCTGTCTTTCGAACCCATGCCAACCATGACCATCTGGGGAAAATATGAGGAAGAAAAATGACTGTCACATACTTTTTTACTTTTTAATTTGAATTTCATTCAGTTGCTTTTTAAGCTCTGGGCCCCGTCTTATACAGAGTTGATATCATTCGCAACTTATTTGTGATTGATATCAATCGCAACTATGTACATAAGAGATAGGAGGCTGCAAACTGGCGATTGATTAGAGGACTTACGACTGATTTTGATCAATCGCAACTCTTTGTACCCCGCGTCCCTGCCCCATGAAAATGTTGAAAATATAAATATTCGGGAAATCGGTATCTTATATTTGGGCACCAATGTGCTACATTTTATAGCTAACATTGAAAAATGCATCCTCTTTCTAGTGTATTTTAAGGATTAAAAAAATTATTATTTACAGGAATATTTTTGTTTGGATTACTCCCTTCGCTCGTGCACAAAATTTAGAAACAAGACAATTCGGGCAAGAGCTGCAACCCCCTGGCGAAAAGTACAGTTCTCCTTGAAAATTATTGAAATGATTAGAAGAAGGAAAAATTCTTCTTCTTGACTTTATTGGAAAGGCAATATTTCACCCTTTAAACAAAGCGATTCAATGAAATAAAACAAATAATCGTTGTTGATCATTCCTAGTCTTACCTGATGTTTAGGTCTACCGACGACAGATGAGAAGACAGCTCGTGGTGCATCGTCGCCTGCGAAGCCAGCCTTACACATACCCGATCCGTTGTCAACGACCAGGGCTGCGACGTCATCTTCGTAGGTGGCCATCTTGGTTATTGGTGTTGTTGTTGGGTGGTTCAACTTTGAGAGTCGTACAGCAAAATCTGCCTTTGGAACAGATGTTTTTTGTTGTTGGGTTCAACTTTAAGAGTCGTACAGCAAATCTGCGTATGGAACAGATAATGTAATTTAAGTATGTTTATTGCAAAATAGTGTTTTTTGCTCGATCCGATTGAGCTTATTTTCAGTTTGATCATTTCATGCTTGATTTTTGCCCCTAGTGTCATACTATATATATATATATATATATGTATACCATGTATATACATATTATGTAGAAAAATAATATAATAATAATAATAATAAATTTATATAGCGCAGCTTTTATACAAAATGTATTCAGCTCCTTTTTTAGTAAATTCTACAAAATAGGATCTCTCAATTGAACAAGTATGTTTTTAATTTGGATTTGAAGACATTGAGAGATGGAGTGCTTCGTATTTCTATTGGCAAGCTATTCCATAGTTTTGGGGCAGCAATAGCAAAAGCACGGTCCCCGAGAGTTTCTTTAGTTTTGTCATGGGGAATCTGGAACAATAATTTATCTGTGGAACTGCAAGCTGCGGCGCAGGCTTCGACTGTGGGACTGGACTTTGACTGCAGTCAATCATGATTAAGATTAAGATTAAGAGGCTGCATTCAGGTTCGTTGAAGCAAACAATACACAAAAGCTACACAGTGAGGTACATACATGTACAGTAATGCACAGAGGTGTACAGGGAACATGGATTCTTATATATTGTACCAGTACAGACAGCAATACAAAAATGTAACATTCAAGAACATATGAAATCATCACATATACAACTTACAATTTGACCAGCTGATGCCATGTAACTTACACAATCATATATAGTAATAGTACAAAAGATCAAATACAGCAAAATCAAGTAATTAGGAGCTCCTTCTTGGAGAGCAGCATATTAAGCATGTACATGCTCGTGCGCTCAACCCAATCAGGGTGTTTAAATAGGATTACAAAAAACAAAGTAATTCATAGTTTCCGACTCATGCAATAGAAAGTAATTGTGAATATCCGATAACTCAAACTTGCTTCAATAGTTTTAGAATCACAAAGAACCAATCAAATATGAAACAATCAATTAAGGGGATGATAAATAGGATGAAAGAAAATTAATGATCTTACCTGTTAATAGCTTGTAGTAGATTCAATACCTATATATTTATCAAAAATTCAAGACGAATATTGATGTGCAAAATATGATGTACATGTAGGTTTCTTGCAAACCCAAGTAGATCTGTTGTGAGTTTGTTGGTAATAATTCTTCTCAGCTTTTCAAGATTGTTAGAAGAATACAGATGCACCTGTGAGGGGTTGAGACGTCGAGTTCTGATGAAATTGGAGACTTGCTGAGCCCTTTTATACATTTAGGAACAATTCCACTCCCCTCTAAGATATTATCTAATAGTCCAAATAAGGGACGATCTATCACTCACTGGGCGGTCACTTTGTATTATAAATAACAGCACGGGCTGTTAAATAAACATGAGGTGATGCGCGCGCAGGCATAAAGTTCGGACTGCTGACTAAATTTGTATGACATGCATCGCGATTGCGCAAAGTCCAAAAATAAAAGATACAATACTTGCATGAAGCTCGTATCTTCGTGTATGCAAATTCAGTGATATTTATTATGTATTTCTCATGAATTATGGGTTTCGAATTTCAGCACACTGTTATAATATGTCCATATTAAAAATGTGCATGTTCGCACACAACAAGTCGAACAGTTAAACGTTAGGGAGCTATTTACGGCGAAAATTGGCAATGACGATTGGACAAATCTTATTAGTCGGGTGGTTATCAGTTTATTATATTGTGCAAATAATTGTCTAAGAACTTGACTTCTATATATGGGAATAATAACACTAGGAGAGTATTGTTGTAGCGAATGGGAGTGAGAATCCCATGTTTAAAGTATGTGGATTACATATTTAATACTTTACTTGCTCATTTCTATGTTTTCTTTTCTACTCTCTCTCTCTCTCTCTCTCTCCAATTACCCCTTCCCTCCCCTTATCAATGTTCCGTGCCTCTCTTTAATCCTCTCCCCAATATTTCTCTATATCGCCCTTTCTTTCTTCCCTCCCTTCCCCCCTCTCTCTCTCTCTCTTTCTTTCTCTCTCTCTCTCTCTCTCTCTCTCCAATTACCCCCTCCCTCCATCAATGTTGCCTGCCTCTTTTTCTCCCTCCTTCTCCCTTTCTCTCTTTCTTTATCCTCTCATCTCTCTCCTTTTCCCTATTTTCTGGTTCTCTCCACGCTATTCGCCCCACTCTTTCGATTTTCTCATTTTCCTCTCTGACTCTTTCCTTGGACTCCAAAAGATCTCGAAGATGAAAAATTAAAGAAATGAAAGCAAAAGATAATGAAGGTAAATACGGCACAAATTTAGAATGATGGGTAAAATGGAATATTGGAAAGAAAAGTATTGAGAGTTTGAAAATGATGGGGAACAGAATTAAAACCAAAAAAAACATATGGCAAGGATGATTTAGACATACTCCTGAGGAATATAAAACTGTGAATAGTATGACTAACAAAAGTAGGCAAAAGTTGAAACGTTTAAAGTACGAAAAAAGGCCAAAAGATTTGTTCTTTACTCTATCGATAACAAATGCTATTTCGGCTGATATCTGAACCCTATCCTTAAAACAAATAAGGCCATGGTTTGAAGATTTTGTTGTTGTTGTTGTTGTTGTTGTTGTTGTTTTACGTGGCACACGATGCGTCAGTTTGTTTGATAACAGATATAATTTATTGTATGATAGGATAGTCATTTGTAAGTTCAAAGAAATCGCAAAAACATATAAAGATTATATCTTGTTCAAAAGGCGTACCATACTGTCCAGTTTTACCTAGGCTACTGTTGAAAACAAAAAGTTTTAATGAGTCATCAAGAGTTAACAAAATAAGGTCCACCAAAAGTAAACAATTGAACCTAATTACCATATGGGTATTCCCCTTGTTGATGATCAACAGATGCTGTCTTATATAATAGACCCGTACTGTGCTCATGCGAGTGCTGTATGCGTCATCTTTAAAATCGGGGGAATACCCTAACCCAACAAATGCAGTGCATTACCCGTTGAAGAATTTAGTCTTTATTTACAGACCTATTTGCACTTATAAAAGTCCCAAAATTATCCATCAATATCTCCACAATATTTTGTAGATACTGAGCTAAATGAAATTAACGGTGCAAGTGTAAATTCAAAGGTAGATTTATTTCGGATATATTATTGGGGACAAATCATCTTGAATGAATCAACTTGAATTAACTTGAAACACTTGAAATAGTTAACGTAATCGAACTATCGTAGGGCTTTATTAAATCTCCTCGCATTCTGAAGGCAAAACAAAACAAGGACAGTAGCATGATGACACGTAGCATTATTTTTTTCCTCATTATAATTGACAACATCATTAACACACACACACACTCTCACTCTCTCTCTCTCTCTCTCTCTCTCTCTCGCTCTCTCTCTCTCTCTCTCTCTCTCTTGTCTCACTGTATGAAATCGTTGAAACTAATGTGACTCAGAGTCTTAGATAAAATGTTTGAGCGCATAAAATAAGCTCATTTGCTATTTAAAGTCTGTTTCTAAGACTACTTATTCTTGTTCGTTGCGGGGGATATTACAATAGCGGAGGGTAGTAGGGCAATATACATTGTCTATTATGCAAATCGTTTTGTGTTTATCTGCGATGAATTTAGGATTAGTGAGGTGAAACTTTTTATATCTCAAAGGGCCAGGCAAAGGTTGACAAACACTGAATCAGATATAGATAGTAGATAAGTAGCCCTACATGTAGAGCGACTGGCAAAATAAACAACAATAATGATTATGTTGATCGCCCCACTGCCCAGCGAACAATGTACACAACGATGACAATGTACAACCCTAGTAAACACTAAACAGAGAATAGTCTTAGCCAAAGCCTGCACAAATTTATTATTGAAGTCTGCGTTTATCATACCCTAAAGTAGTGAAGCTTATTAGTGTTATTTTAATTGTTATTGCCAAATGCTGTTGTTATGTTCAATTATCTCTCGGAGGTACAACATTAAAATTCCTATGTTTTTGCTAAAGTTATCTGTTTCAAGAATTGTTATATAAATAGTCTTTAGAAATCAATGGTATTTGCAATAAATATACCTTAAATGGCGGAATAAATTGTTCCCATCAAAAAGACCTGCATGCAACTAAACATTTTCTTGTTATAATATACAATTAATTTGGTGTACTTATAATGTAACAATATGGAAGTACTGATCAAAGCATCTATGAACTTTATTCATTTTGGGGAATAAATCGGATGTGTTATAAAGCTTCTGACCATTTTTAAAAATCTTAAAAACTGATGAAAATATTGATTCTAATGTTCAGAAAATTTTCATTTCACTATTAATTTTATTTTATTTATTTATTTATTTCTGATATTTATACAGGAATAAATATATCATTAATATATCTATGTTTACTGTTTAGTACAAGGTTTACCGGGAAACACTCCCGAATTATCTATATCGGAATCTTTAGCAGGAAAAAGGGTTACTTCATAAGTACAAGGGGCTGTAAATTAGAACTATCTCTTCACTCTTCGTATTTTTACGTTACGCGCTCCATACTGGTATAGGGGTATTCCCCGTTTTCATGATGATTCATTTAATACGCATATTACCTAACACTTGTTATATATACCCACAACGCGCATGACAGGGGCATGTAAGACATTAGTCATCACAAAAAGGGGATGCCCATAATTATGCTAATGAGGTTCGAGGGTCGACTTTGGGTGGACTTCTCTTATTCATGTTTAGTGAGTCATTTAAACTTTGTTTTTCAACAATAGTCTAGGTGAAACTGGACAACATGGTACGGCTATTGAACAAGTCATCGCTATCTCGAGTTGCGATATATATAAAACTATATATTTAAACTTACGGAATACAGAATGACTACCCTATTATGCAAATAAATCTGTCATCAAACAAATTGATTAGATATAATTAAAATGATTCATCGAGTGTCATCTAGAACGAATCTTTTAAGACTATTAGTTTATTTATTTATTCATTCATTTATTTATTTATTTTTAGAGTAGTGTAGAGATAACAGCCGGAATGAATTTCTTATGAAAATAGTAAAGAACAAAACTTCCGGCTTTTTTCTTACTTCAACTCAACTTTGGCTTACTTTTGTGACTCACAATATTCCCAGTTGTTCTATTCCTCTGGCATGTCTACAGTAGGTCTAATTCATCACGCTTATATGATGTTTTCATTTTCCTTTCCCTCACGTTTTCCAATTCTTCATTTATTTTGTATTTTATTTATAATTGTCACTTCATTTCCACCTGTGCGAATATAATATGTCGCATTAATTCTTGTTGATCTTCTTCTGTATTAATAATTATTATTTGAATATCTCTTCTCGTGTATAATATTATTGGGGGGGTATCTTAAAGGTACTATGCCCTATTTGCAGGGCAAAACAATGAAAAAGTTAAATTCCAACGGCATATGAAAGATAATACTAATTTAGAACTTCATTCAGAGGAAAAGGGCTTGAAAATGTATTTTTGTGGGGAAATAACAGTTAGTTTAGCGAGCGCGCTCGTTTAAGTAAATAGTCTAATTTTCAGACCCTTGTACCGAATGGTCGCACGTTTTGTGCCGCGCAAAGATTCAATCAGTTTGATTTGGCCATTTCAAGAATTGAGTTATTGAAGTAGACAAATGTACCCTTAACATCTCATTTTATGTACATGTACAGTATGTTATTACCAAAGAAAACAAAAGAAGTCAGTCAGTCACTCAATAGTGTCTGACAGTAAAGCATAGAAAGTAAATGGGTTTCCTTGCATAATTTGAATACGAGGACACTGCCAACGTTTAAATTTCACAGATAGGACATAGCCTACGCGAAATAATCATGATTCCTGCAAAGTTTTACAGAATTTGATATTCGCTGCAAAAGGGATACACTACCTTTAATGTTATTAAAAATTAATGTGAAGCAAAATGAAAGGCATAATGGAGAGAATGGGCATCAGGGAGAAAGTGAGGAAGCGGGATGGAGAGTGTAAAGCTACGACAAAAAAACACACAACAAAAACAAACAAAGTTGAAAAGGACACTTCTTATTAAGAAAAAGTTGAGTTCTGGTCATGCGTTTGCGTTGTGAAAGAAACGGTGTGGAATTGATCAAAAAAAAGTTGATCATGGAGCACATAAGTACCGGTGTGTACTGCATGGTTCTGGAATCATCAAAATTATTTTGGCCCAGTCTTGGTAAAAATAACAATTAATGTACACGGAAAGATATAAATGGGACTACACAAACATGTGGCAATGAAATGTGGTCCTCATTTTTAAGCTGTTTCGTGTCATATTTATAATATGAAGGCAAATTTTGAGGAACCAATCTTTTCAGGGAACATTTTTTCTCTGATTTTCTTCCAAACTTGCATAATAAAACTATGAAAAGGCTCACAAATTATTTGTCACCTCTCACCAGATCTCAACCTTTTCTCTGTATTGTTATCTATTGAACTGTACATACAAAACAAATATCGTTTACCATCATTTTTACATAATTTACCAATAAGACGGAAAATTCTTTGGAAAGTTTTTTAGCGTTCGTTCATGTTTTGCCAAGTGTTGCCCGCCTGGAATAGTCGAAATAGGCAACTATGTGGGTGTTTTTGTTAGTTTGTGTATATACGGTGATTTCGTCCGTCAACCGATGCTGCATAATGAACATTTTATAACGATTTTGAGTTAGGTTGTCTCGAAGTGCATCGTTATTATCCCAGCTCAATTTGTTCTGGAAGTTTTATCCTGGTGATCAGCGTTTGAAGTTGGTATAATAGTACAACCCTTAAAGGTAAAGACCAGTATTGGCAACGCCCCAATTTCAAAAAATGAAATGGAAGCTCTCATTACCAATCATGTGAAAGAATATGTTTTGACTAATACATGATGATAAAAAATTTGCCGGGAAACCGCCTACTAATTCATATATTTGGTAAATTTATTTCTCTCATGGTCTGGTGAGAGAGATAGGGTAGTCCCATATACATCTTTCTGTGTATAGTGCTTGTAACTTTACGAAGAATGGGCCAAATTTCTTAACATTTTGATGATTCCAGAACCTTGCAGATGCTAGATGCTAGATGATCAACCTTTCTGATCGATTCCACAACGTTTCTTTCACAATGCAATCGCATGACCATTACTGGTCTTTACCTTTAAATGAATGTCTATAATTTCATATAATTTATATTTGTCACTTTGTATTTTTCCCCTGCCTTCGATTGATTTCATTTATCTTCATCTATCTCAGCCCCCCCCCCCCCCCCCCCCCCTCCCCTCCATCTCTTTCTCCCTGTATCCCTCGCTCTTTCTTTTCCTCTTGCATATACATGTACTTAACCCAGTCGTCTACATTTGTTTTTTTCTCCATTCTCTATATCTCCCTCTCCCCCCTCTCCCCCCTCTCCCTCTCTCTCTCTCTCTCTCTCTCTCTCTCTCTCTCTCTCTCTCTTTCTGCAGTAGAATATTATGGAGTCTTTGCAGAATCTGGATTGAAATTGTAAATATTCATTTTTATATATACATGTATATATACATACAATATTCGAGCTTTCGAGGTAATCAATAGTGAAAGAATGAAAATAATTCATTTATAATAAAGTCAACGTGAACGCCAGTAATCTTTTATATACAGATATAGTAAAAAATCTATCGACACACCAGCGCGTTTATTCATGACGTTGGTGGTATATACACTTTGCATTTATTGTGTATTAGGATGAAGGGGATTTTAATTGATATTAATAAATAGCAATTATTCCTAAAAACATTTCGATATAATTAATCAAATGAACAGACGATTCCAATACGATTATAGAGTATAAATAAGTGAAAAATATATGAAACATTCAAAACATTTTACAAGATTGTCTGCTGGTACGAAAAGATATTTTAATAGAAAAGTATTTAAACTATTAAAAGCAGAATAAATAAAATAAGATAATACCTTACATGTTATGTAGACGTTTAATGTACGGGGTAAGATAAATAAACAAATTATCAGTTTGTCCTAGATCTGGGCCAAGCTTCATAAAACTTGTTATCAATAGCAAATGCTAAATTTCTATGTCAAATTTGCTCTCAGCCAATCAAATGCCACTGTTTCAGTAGCTTATAACAGTTATTGGAACTTGCAAGTTTAAGGAAGTTTCAGAATAAACCATTTTTAGAATTGTCAAAATATCGTATTCTAAAACTCATAAAACATCGCATCGTTTGGCAAAGTTTGGAAAATATTATTAAAATCCTTTTCAGTGAACGACCTATCTCACATTGTTCATCTTGGAGTGAAATCCTGTTCAAAATGTTTTCCTAATCATTCTGTTTAGAAGCATTTCCTATGAACGATCCCTGGTCCACATTCATCGTACTCCTGCTTGCTGATCCACATGTTCTGAAAGGTGGAGAGAGAAGCCAAGATGGAGCCACCGATCCACACGGAGTACTTCCTTTCAGGAGGAGCTATGATTTTGATCTTCATGGAGGGTGGAGTCAGGGCGGAGAGCTCCTTGTGCATCCTGTCAGCGATTCCTGGAAACATGGTGGAGCCACCAGACAACACCGTATTGGCGTAAAGGTCCTTGCGGATATCGATATCGCACTTCATGACACTGTTGTAGACTGTCTCGTGGATGCCGACCATCTCGTGACCGAGGAAAGACGGTTGGAAGAGGGCCTCGGGAGCACGGAATCGCTCGTTGCCGATGGTGATGACCTGACCGTCGGGGAGCTCGTAGCTCTTCTCGAGTGATGATGACGACGCAGCGGTTTGCATCTCCTGATCGAAGTCGAGGGCGACGTAGCACAGCTTCTCTTTGATGTCGCGGACTATTTCTCGTTCGGCTGTTAATGAGAGATGAAAAAACGAACACGTTTAGAACCGAGGCAAAATTATCATTATGTGGTTTTTATGTTCATCCTCATTCTCAAATAGATCGTGAATAATTTCCAAGTGACTTTAAAAATGTCACACGATACGAATTTACTAAAAGGACAACAGTATTCGTAAATGATGCTAAGCTAATCAAAAACGAATTATCATACTGAATTTCATAGGCA
>JAVYIG010018336.1:0-20755 GCA_035222895.1 Strongylocentrotus droebachiensis | reverse complement strand
TGTTAGAGCTTGAATTGTGGTAGGGTATTGGTTAAGTTTGGGCCTAAGATTACAAGTAGGTTAAAGCGGTACATTAGGTATAGTTTTCCTTTCAGGGCTGAAGTTAGACTGGGGTTCGAAATCGACCGTAGAATATTTGTCACTGGAAATATGTTTTCATTCCATCGGATTAGGAGAGAGAGGGAGACAGAGAGAAAACAGACAATAGAGAAAGCAAGAGACGGAGAGCGAAGGGAGGAGGGAGCAGTGGCGGATCCAGGGGGGGGGGCCCGGGGGGCCCGGGCCCCCCCCCCCCCTTGAGAAAAAAATCATGTAAAATCACATGATTTTTACCTTTTTGGGGGGTTGGGCCCCCCCCCCCTGGCGCTCAAGGGGGGGGTGCAAATTGAAAAATTTTCGAGGACCAAAAAAAAAAAAAAATGTGCTCACTACCCCCCCCCCCCCCCCCCCCCCCCCCCCCCCCCCCCCACTGAGCGACTTTTCGGCCGGCGCGATTTTCCAATTTTCGGTAGCAAACAAAAATGAAGAAAGTTGGGCCCCCTCCCCTAAGAAATCCTGGATCCGCGCCTGGGAGGGAGAGAAGAAAAAGTTTAAGAGAGAGAGAGAGGGAGAGGGAGAAAGAAAAAAAGAGACAGACATAGTCAGAGTGATAAGGCCAAATAACAAAAAAAACATATTTCTCGTCCGGACTTTTACAAAAAGGAGGAGGCAGGGCATTACCATTTACTATTTTGCAATGTTTTGCAATTTTGTTCTCAAAGATGACTGCCTTGTTAATTAAAGCTGGCCAAGCCTATTTATTCATAGATATTGTGCTATGTGAGTAAACTGGTGCAATGTATGACAAAACAAATGATTTGTATCACTTTAGAAGCTTTTTATACAAATTGTATATCACAGGCTTTTTCCTTCTTTTTTCTGAATAGTAAATAGTATTAAAAAATGGAGGCGGCAGCCAAAAAGGAGGCGGGCGGAGACGAGAAACACTTCATTTTTGTTATTTGGCCATAAGGACTGTCTATTAAAGGTCACGACCACCATCATCTTTTAAATTAAACCCCAAAACAAAGGGTGTTAATGTCGTCATACTCATAGAATCCACGCTTGATGTGGGAGGTATATGTCAAGGCGGTGGTAGGCTGACTTCATCACCAGTTATATCTTAACTAATGGTCTTCGCATCATTAGGTACATCACCCTCAAGTCTAGAAGCAATGAAGTACTGCCTTAAAGGTGCGAGAGCAAAAAACAAGATTGCAAAAACTTTCTAAAAAAAACTCCAAGGGGTATGTTAATGCTTTATTGTGTCATCTGTTTCAATCATTTTTGGATTACGTAACGTACCATTGTTCTCACATTTCAATAGGTGAAGCACTTAAGGCTACCGTGACATTGCTTAAGGTTGTTTTTTCGAAAGTCTTTGCGATTGTGTTGAAAACAGAAACCAAGTTATTTATCACTTATTATATTGTCTTTTTACAGTCCCTATTCTAAGACACTTGCAATAATGATCAAGGTATTTCATTCTTGTTTGGCGCAGTATGTTACACACTTCAAAGGTTCAACACACAAAAAAAACTTTCGAATTGTCATCCGGCTCTTGCCTTGTTGCCCTGATGCTGCTCTACGGCTTTCAATGAATTTCTTTCTCCTGTTGCTACCAATTGGACTCAACCTGGGTCGAGTGTGGCAAATGACGAATAATGTCCTGCCAAAAGGACGTTAGGGATAAAACAGAAATTCGAACCATGTACCTTGTGGTCCCCAGTCTGGTGCATGAACCACTGGACAAAATCAGCTTCATAGACCAGTGAATAGACGTTGGGTAAAGAAGGCAACCGGAAATGCCACAACATCTTTCAAACCCGGGAACTGTAAGTTTTACACTTTTAAAGGTAAAATATGAAAATAGGAGAAAACGTTTGAGGACAAAGATGTGGGTCAGGACCTCAGAAGTTTGGTAGGGTAGAGGAGGCAATATTGGCTTTTCTTGGGCGGTCATTAAGCCAGCTCATTACGAGCAATAGCTTACTTAATGGTCTGCGCGCCATTAGACTCAACACGTTATCAACATCTCAGGAGGGTGATTAAAACGCCATCAGAAGGAGACAATCAAGCCACCTACGAGGACCTTTTCCTGGCAAGGAAGTTATCCTTATGATGAGGTCGTCGGAATAATACCAGAATGACTATGGATGAATTTTATCAGATTAGTCGTTTCCTTTTGAAGAAAACATTCTAAACCTTCGTAAAATGTCTAAAAGAAATTGGGGGACTCTTGTAGGCTGACAACAAAATATAGCACGATGTCACGACAAGTAGGGTTTCTAAACGATCCGGGCTTTGATGATGGTGGTGATGGTGGTAATGGTGATGGTTGTGGTGAGGATGACGATGATGCTATCATTATCATCATGATGATGGTGGTGTTGTAGGTGGTAACCACCAAAATCATCGCCATTATCACGATCATCATCATCATTTTTATTATCAGCATCATCCCCATCACCATCAGTATCGTCACCACCACCAACACCACCATCATCATGATGATAATGATGGTGATGGGGATGATACTGATAATAAAAACGATGATGATGATCGTGATAATGGCGATGATTTTGGTGGTGATGATCAAGATGGTGATGATAATAATATAATTTCGATGTTCCTGGTGATGTGGTTGATGACAAACTTCATATGAAAAATTTAAATCACTGTATTGTAGTAGTGATATTGAAGATGTTAATGACGATGGTGTTATATTAGAGGTAAATATAATAAACATGGTAGAAAAGGAGAATGGTATTGGTGTTAATACTCTTATGATGTTGACGGTGGTAATTGTAATGGTGACGAACGGTTTTGAAGATGGAAATGGCATATGTGATGAAAAAGAAAACAAACAATTTGTTTTGCCTAATTGCATTTTTGCAAGAAATCCCGCTTAAATACATTTTTACATGTAAACATCTTGGGTAAAGGATACAAGAGCTTGTCTGCGTATGATTCACAGGCACTCTTCTATTTACACGGAAATTAAACTAACAAAATGAACTAAATTCGAAATAGAACGCTATATCTGCAGGAAGATCCCGCTCGTACTGCCCTATTTAACTTCCGTTCATCATCAGAAGAAGCATTTCAATACACTGACTTGCGATGTAGGCCTTCGATAAGGCTTGGGAAATACTGACATTGCTCCAAATAACTTTCTTTTCGCAAGTTAGTCAACTGCAAAAGAATTTCATGTTGCCTTTAAAACTCGAGGTCAAAGACACGAGGTTGGTCTAGACCATGAAAGGGGGCATCAAGAACCTCACACGCCGGACTTTTTTTCTCCAGCGAAACCCCCTCCTCCGTCCCTCGATGCTCGTCCTACTTTTAGACCTTACTCGAAGCCTAGGGGTACATCCCCCGGGGCGTCGTCCGATGGGACGTACTCCTAGCCGCACGCAACGCGAGACGTGAAGACAGACATACATTAGCGCTAAGGAAAATAAAATTAGCTAATATCTTGTACGCGAAGGGGGAAGAGTGAAACTAATACTTCCGTATTTTGAAATTTGATAGCTGCTGGTGGGACAATCGGAGCTTCACGGTAATTTAAAAAGTGGCTAATTACGAGGAAGAAGCTTTGACATAGATAAAGACGAAAGCGGACGTTATAGCATCCGAGTTCATTGAACATGAACAACGTGATCGCAAAGATCAAAGCAGTGGGTCCTTCGTCGGGAATGCGAGTATGGCAGGCATTCGATGCCAAAAGGTCAAAAACACCAATCTTTATAAATCAGTCAAATCAGAGATCAATATACAATTATGATCAATCAGACTACGAATATCATCCCTACAAATCAATCATCTGTCAGATATTTTTCGGAAATGGAATGATCTTTGATACATGTTAAGGTTACATGTTGTCGATTGACGGACGACTAATTTAGATCTTTTTATTATAATATGAAATATTCTATTTATTGATTAAAAATGATCGATGTTGATACACGAGATTGTATGTTTTTTAATCTAGCAAGAGGAGAGGTTGATTTGTTGGGGTTTGATCTTTACGGCATCGAGTGCAGACCATAGGTCCCTCCACTGGGGATGTACCAGAGTGAAAATGACGTCATTGCAGACGTTGGAGCTGTGTTTATGTGCGCACACAAATAAGGGGCCAGTAAAGAAACTATAATGAGCCCCCTATTCTTCTTCTTCTTTGTTTTGTTTCCTCGTTGATTCATGGTGAGTTTCCAAGTCTTGATTAAGCTGAACTTGCTTGACTTGTCTTTTTGAGCGAGGTATAGAGAGGACTTGTGTACTCTGGGCTGTGTCATCTGACAGTCGCAAGGAGTTCATTGTTAAAGATGCTGGAAAAGTGTGACCAAGAACCCATCAATAGAACACACCTCCCCTGGTGGACAAAAAGTAGAAAGATATCGCAAAGATTAACATGCATTGTATAAGTGCTGGGAAAGGCCGATAAGAGAATATATTTTCGGTTGTTTCGGGAAAAAAGTTTGGGGAAAAAGTTTAAGATTTGTTCTCGACAGAAGAAATATAATAAGCCTTTGAAATTTGTTCATAAATAATTAATTCAGTTTTTTGTTATTTTTTTTTGGAGCATAATGACTTCGTTCTATGTCTCTTTTAAACAGTCATATGCACATATTTTTTTTGTAATATCTGATTGATACACGTACCCTCCCGTGCCAAAAGTATTGCAACATAGACACATTACACAGGAGACAAATAATTACATGAAAATGAGTGCTGTTTTAATGAATATGTAGTGCATCATTTTTTATCATACTATCAGGCACATTTTATTGATATATCAATAGTCATTTTTCATGTAAGATTCACGAGTCTCTAGTATTTTGTTGGATATCCTCGCCTTCTAATGATGGCGCGCATCCTTCTTGGCATCGTCGCGTAGAGTCCTTGCAATCTTTCTTGGGTGATGCTGCCCCAGGCCCTGAAGATAGAGCGGACCAAACCTTCCCTCGTGGTTGGTCGGTCTTTGGTGTTGGCTCTCTTGATGTCATCCCACAGATTCTCTATCGGGTTAGCATCTGGTGATTGCGCCGGCCACTGCACCCTGTTGACGCCAGTTTCGTCATACCATTGGTCCATCCTGGCTGCCCTGTGTGCCGGTGCGTTGTCCTGGAAGACGAACGGGTGTTGCGCGTTGCCAAAGATGTTAGCAATGGATGGAAACAAGTGGGCGTCCAGAATATCTCGATATTTGGCGTTATCAATGTTCCCATCTACACAAATTTAACCACAAATTTAACGAATTTCATCATGTTGCAATACTTATGGCATGGGAGGGTATGTTAAAACTCAATACACACACACATGCACGCAATCACACACACTCAATTAATGTACACTTCGGCACATTTTTAAATGTATTTGGTTTGAATTATTTGTCACTAGTTCTACATCAGTCATTTTCATACATAATATAAACTCATACTTTAAAGTTTAAAATCAGGATTATCTAACCATGTTCCTTTACTGTTTATATGATATATTTTAATGGATGGAAATGTCTTAAAACGTGGTTACTGACAAGAAATTGTTAAAGTAAGCAATACCGTAAGAGATTAACACATTTCGAGAATAGATAGGATTAAAAGATTATTAAAAAGAACTAATTTGTTCAACGAAGTTCATGAAGTTACATGATAAATAATCTATTATTTTGTAGACGAGTGCCCCACATATTTACGGTGACGTTGACAATGTGTTGTTTACACTTTTGTATCAGCAAAGTGAATGACACTTTAAAAGGATCTTGGAGAACATCTGCTCTCGATTGTTTTCAGCCCCAGTCAAAGAAACTCGAAACTATCGAAGATGAGTACCCCACGAGACGTGTTGTTTCTACCAGAGGATGTTTCACTGAACTTGAAGATGCTATCTAGAAAAGCATCCTCTCACCTCTCGTCACCTCCGATCTCTTACTATATACAGAAATTACATATTTTTTGATAGCGTATCCAGAGATATATTGATACAAATAAAAGGGGCGGGTGTACTTGGGGTTGGTCAGATAGGGTAGATCATCTGGTGTTACTGATTTTTTTTTTGCCTGAAAACCATGAGATAATTCTATCAAATAATAATAATTATGTTCCGCTTTTATATAGCACTTAATACATCTACGATGTCTCTAAAGCGCTTTACAGATATACTATTACCCCGGTCATTGGATTCAGTGCTTGCCCGCACACAATGTGTGCACAATCTCTACTCACTGGGGAGCATTCCATCCAGGCATTACTTGACGCTCAAAAACTGTTTGACCAACAATGACGGGCGCATTCTACCGGGTATCTGTTTAATACCTTGGTGGAGAGTAGCAAGTGCAGGTTTAAATCTTGTCAAAGGATATTAGTGCCGTGTCGCGATTCGAACCCTCGACCTTCACATCTCCAGTCAAGCTCCTTAAATCACTCAGCCACGACACTCATACACAAAGAATGTGTGAAACAGGGAAGGGAAATATACACCGGCTACACCTTATTTTTGGATACGCCTCTCTACGCCCTTCGACTGTGCGAGAGAATAATTGTCCCCTTTCATATTTCTGAATTGTATTTAATCTAACGAGAAAAGGTCCCTGAACCTCCTAACCCAGCTGCCGCTTCTTTCATTGACAACTATGACCAACATGAACCTTCAGTTAGTGTGTTATTATGAAGGAAGTTTCTTTTCCATATCGTACACTCGATCTGGGAAGTGCAGACAAAAGCAGCCTGCATGTGCGCGATTTGAACTCACGAGCAATTTCCACAACATTAATTGAATCACTCATAAACATTGTAACTGACTTATGGATAGGCAACAGAAGAGCTGTCAGCGGCTCTGGCTTAACTCTTTATGTGCCACACTAATGATATACCTGTATTACACTTCATTTCTCGGACAACTACCCCCGGACAGCTACACCCAGACAACTTCCAACTACGACAACCATCCTCTAGGACAACTACCCCCGGACAACTATCCTAGGGGTAGTTGTCTGGGGGGTAGTTGTAGTAGGAGGTAGTTGTCCGGGGGTAGTTGTCCTAAGGGATAGTTGTCCTAGGGGGTAGTTGACTGGGGGTGGTTATCCGGGGGTGGATGTCCAGGGAATAGGTGTCCGAATACGGCCGAATTACACCAATGACACAGACACACAAGGGAATGTGCCGATTGGTGCTCGTGGCATATGACAAGTTAAATGTAACTGCAAAACCAATTTATTAGCCGATTACAAGAATACTGACTTGTAATCATTAAGAAAAACATTTAAGGAGTTGTTTACTAACAGGCATTAGCTGTCAGGTGAAACCCATCAACAAATAATTGGTTTTAATGTTCTCTCTTCCGACTCTACCAATTTTTATTTGAGTTTCGAAGTATATGGCCACCCCTTCCCCGCAAGCGTCAAGTAAGCCTAAATCCCACATGCATAGGCTCTACCATATTTGAACTTTACTGTTGTTTTATAACTTTTTTAAGATCCATTGAGAGATTATGATAATGATGATGAAAATGGACCGAATCGTGATAAGAAACTAAACCGACATAAGTTTCATATCCCGGGCAAATTATGAAACGGACATAATTGAACTTGTCTGTACACCACAGCGGGATTATGAACTGGGGCTATTTATTTTCATTGCCTCATTATTTTGCCCGGGGACGAAGCAAAATCAATATGGAATGGATTTAAGCAATCGTGTTAATGGAAAGTTGAAGCGTAAAAAGGAAATTTCTCGCGAAGTTTGACACCAACAACTACGGAAAGACAATTAGTCGCAAAAGTTCTTGGATCACACATTTCGTCCTTCCTGCTGCCTTTGAGGCGAACAATCTACGCCTTGGCATGGCCCTCTAATACATAGTTTAAACCCAGCGCGTCAATCAACGGGCGGGACTGAAGACAGCACCTTATCACCCTTGGTTAGCCTTTCTAAACCAGAATCCACAATGTTCTCTCCAAGAAACGATTAAACGTTTATTTTCGTTCAGAAAAGAGAATGTTTGGGGAGTCTCGAGACGACCGCTGAAAGACTGAATGATGGCGGAAAGTATTACTTTCGACGTAACTGCGTCATCCCCAGCTCCACTGAGTGACACTCGCGAAATCATTTCTGAACAATATCGAAACGAAAACGGTGCGCGCGGAAAATTAATCAGAATGGCCAAAATGACAAATTGCAGGGCGCCCCCGGGGGAGTTGAGCATGTCTTCGGGCGCTGCTCGGGAGCAGGTCGGAAAGAAGTTGGAGAGCGAAGGAAGAGTGCGGTCATCTAATGATAAAGCATCATCAGTAAGCGAGCCAGGGAGACAAATTCACCAAAATATAACTTTTAGGGGTGAATATTTCGTAAAATAAGAATGCGGCTTAAAAAAGAAATCAAGAAGTAGTTTATATCTGCTTTTGACAATTGCGATAGTCAGCTTGGTCTATGGTAGCAAAACAAAAATAAAGACGAACGAATGAGGAGGAATGTGAGAAGAGATAGAAGATAAGGTGGGAGAAAGAGCAGAGAAACAAAAGGGGAGGGGAAAAAACAGTAAAGCAAGAGCAAAGGGAAGAGGACTAGATAGAAGAAGAGAAAGAAAATGATTAGTGGAGAGAAAAGGAAAGCCAGATAAATAACTAAAATATGAGAAAGAGAGAGAGAGAGAGAGAGAGAGAGAGCGTGAGTGAGTGAGAGAGAGAGAGAGGGAGGGAGAGGGAGATATACATAAATAGTAAGGTGAGAAAGGGAAGTAGAGGGCAAATATGAGAGAGAAAGAAAAAAATAAAGAAACGGACAGATATAAATAGGGAAAGAGAGACAAAGAAGAGAGAGAGAGAGAGGGAGGGAGGGAGAGAGGCAGTTAGTAGGTCCAAGTAAGACAGAGTGCGTGTGTGGGGTTGTTCGGCGTGTGCGTGTGCGCGCTCGAGTGCGTGTGTGTGTGTATGTGTGCGTGCGCGCGAATGATAGATTGGTAAGCCTACATAGATACAGTGAGAAAGAGTGAGTGAGAGAAAGAAAGAGAGAGAGAGGGAGGGAGAGCGCGTGAGAGCGAACAGGGGGGGGGGGGGTATTAGTAGGAATAGTTTTTCTCAACATGTGGGTATTATTCATATTTCGCCTGCGGGCTTTTCGGCGCATAGAGACCATTAGCCGTTCACGTCCGATTCAAATGAACGCAGGAAGTAACATCTGAACAATACACACATAAAGGCTCATTAAACCAATTAAGTGATAAATTTGATGCTTTTCTTCATGAAATTGAAGAGCCGCGTGCTTATCGCTTTTCTTGAAGAACGTGAAGGAAATTTGGATGCGGTCAAAACGATAGGAGGAGACGAAATGCCCTTGGGTGTAAACTGGGATGTCAGAGTTAGTATGAACATAATTATCTTGAGATCAAGGGCTTTCGAAACTTACAACCCTAAAGATTATGTTTTTCCTATTTTCTGAAACTTACAAAATGAAAGAGAGAATAGAGCTTGTGAAATATGAATTAAAACAAATTCCCCTGTAAAATGAACCAAATGAAGACATACAAATAAATTATGGATATAATTCAGCTTAGTTTGTGCTTTTGAAATGATCCAGGCCTACAGATATTATTTTAGAAGGTTTCAATTTATTAAAGGATATTCAACGGGCGAATATGTTTTGAGGTAAATTAGTTTATTAAAAACTGTAACGAGAGATTTACTGTAAAAAAAAAAAAATTAAAAAACGAGAGAGAAAAGAGAGCTAACAAAATTAGCATTGTAGGCAATGGGAGATGATACTTTAAAAATACGTATATTAGATTATAATATTAATCACAAGCATAATAGAAACAATACAAAGAGCAATAATGGAAGGCCGGTTACAGAGGTGAGTATCCACTAACTAAAAACATATTGATACACTTAGTTACGAATGCATAAAGTGTGAAAGAAATCGTCTAGACTTTAATAAGCGAGAAAAATGGGACGAAAGATGATGATTTATCAATATTTCGGAAAATAGGTCTAGCGGAGGGAGATTCTCGGTTACGCCCTGGGGCTAAATGGGGGTGACGCTTCGTCATTTGATTGTGCCAGAGGGTTTATTAGATGACTCCTCTATGGAGAGGGGTGGTGGAGGGGGTGATGTAGGGGGTAATATAGGGTGAACCCTTGGGAAAAGCTTCTACTCTCATCTGGTGGGGTGGTGATCTAGAAAGATGGTGAAGCCCGGGATCTTTTCTTTCAGCACTTTTTTTCTTTTGAATACTCATGGACAAGTATCAACTCCTTATATAGGCCTACACACATGCATATCCACCTTGATCGTAACAAGTGGAGTAGAGCTAGAAACTTTAGAATGCATCACAATCAACAACAAAAAACAGAGTGCAACCTCTTTACTTCCATTACATCTCGCTTTCTTTCTCTAGATATTTCCAATCCGATTTGTCATTTCTTTTAATGCTCTTTATCTACCACATTCCCTCATTTCCCTACTATTTGAATGATTTATACCGTTTATCCATTGTTCTTTTTCTCATGAACTTAATATCTACTTTTTTTTATTTTTTTTTGTAATATGGCATTACAAAGCAATAAAGGGTTTGTCACGCCCGTAGCGGGATTTAAAAAAAATATTTGTATTAACAAAATGAAAAAAAAAACCCTCTCAATTTGTTCAGATTCGACTACTTTACAGATTTATTTTTTATTTTTTACTGTATTATTTTGTTGTTACCCCAATTTTGATTCTTTCCTCTCTTTTAAAATCTCAGCATTCATTTGGATAATTGCGTAAAGCGCCCGTGAGTGCGTGCAGGCAATCTTTAATTCGCTTCATGTACATGTACGTACGAACGAGAAGAAGAAAAAAAACGCCACACCACTTTAACACTCGTTTATCATGGCCGCTTTATGTAACATCTACGCTCCAATGCCCCGCGGGGTACGCACTTAAACACGCCATTTTCCACCAAAATTTTACACGCGTCCACCTTTCTAAAGTTCGATGGTTGACTGGTGCAGTGAAGGTGACAGTAATTGTCACTTTTAAACCCCATCACCCATCTTTATTCACAAATCTTTCTATAAACCTCACGATCGCCTGCAAATGTTGCGTCTAATTGCGTGACGGACGCACGCCTACGTGTATGAAATGCTCAAACGAAACGCTGGGAAAATGTCTCTCCTCTAAATATACGGCCAGCCTGCGGGGCGCGAGCATGCTTTCTCTTTGCTACCATATGAAGTCGTTTTATAATTATTTTGACAAATAAAACCCATCAAAGACATAACCGGGGGTCGCCATAAAATGGAACTGTAGGCAAATTCATCAAGTGTTTTCACTATCATGCGTTAAATCCTAATTGCGAGTGGTCAACCTTCGATTCTGATTTGGATTACTTTTCGTCTGGTCAGTTGCATCGAGCTAATAGCCATCGTTTCCCTTGATTCCTTCATATTATTTGCTTTAAATTTATTGATAGATTCAGCAACAAATTTTTCATGCGTTTGTTTGGTCATAAGACTGATTAGAATTAGTTCCTCTCACTCTCCGTCAATGGTAAACGGATAACTGATCGCAAGACACTAGGCAGTACTGAGGAAACGGGTGACTGATCACTTAGCTTGAGAAAGTCCACAGGAGTGGACGAGAGCTTGCCCACAAAATTCAGAGTTGGTAGAAGCTTCAAAAATTACATTATAAGATAATTTAATAGTTTTGGATTTCTGTTTCAAAGGGTAAATACGTGTTTGATCAGTTGATGTGACCTCAATACATTAAAAAACCCTTTTTATTAGGTCCATAAAAGGCTGGTAAAGTGATCCAATCTTATTTTATTGAAAAGATGAACTGCAATTATATATTTATTGTGCATAAACTTCACCTCTTTCTCCTCCTCCACTCTTCCTCATTAACAATTTCTCCTCAAAGCCCCATTCCACCTTTTCCACTCCTCATCTTTATACCTCCTTATCCTTCTCCTCCTCTTCCTCCCTCGCTCTCGCTCCCCTCCTCTTGCTCCCCTCCTCCTCCTCCTCCTCCTCTTCCTCCACCTTCCTCTATCCCCTCAGTCCCTACCCCCTCCAATTACTTAAGCAAAATATCAAGTTCACTCTACTCTATAAGCTCTTCCACCAGACGATTAGGCGCCTGTATGTTAAAATAAAAATCAATATTACGTAGGCAGTACGATTTGAAAATGATGGACAACAAGCACAACAATACTTCCAAAAGTAGAGGGAGGACATCTATGGTATTACACAATTAACAGGACTACGTTTTTAATGGATGAAAATTAGAAGATGCCGAGGGTACAAAAAGTAAGGTATTGGTATAATTAGAATTCGATTAGTCTTCCATTAATGGACAGAGGATGCAAGGACGGATGGATAACCAAGCGTGTAGTGTCGCAAAATATAGAAAGTACATCTCCAGGGTCAAAGTCTCCATTAGGTTATCTTGCATCGGCAAGGTTTTTTTAAATAATCTTTTATCTACTTTTCAGAAAGTAGATCATAGATTGCAAAATATCAAATCATCTTCAGATTTTCGATATATCAAGTCGCTAATGAGTTGTCTGTCTCTCTGCCTGCATGTTCATGATTTGCAAGATCTATTTTGTTGTCCTCTCGATCTCTTTTTGTCCGTCTTTCCCTGTCCATCTCTTTCTCTCTCTCTCTCTCTCTCTCTCTCTCTCTCTCTCTCTCTCTATGTACCTTTCCCTCTTTCTCTTTGTTTATCTCTCTCTCTGTTAAATCTCTCTCTCTGACACACTCAAACACACACGCACACACATTCTCTACCCCCCCCTCTCTCTCTCTCTCTCTCTCTCCCTCTTTTTGACACACTCATTCGAACTCATACATTCTCCCCTCTCTATCTCTCTCTATCTCTCTCCCTCTCTCTCTCTCTCTGTTCCTTTCCCCTTTCTCTCTGTTTTCTCCCTTTCTCTCTCTTTCTCTCTCTCTCTCTCTCCCTCTCACCCTTCGCCCCTCTCTCTCTCTCTCTCTCTCTTTACCTGTAATCATAAAAGATAACTTAAACGAGGACTAATTACTGAAGTCATATAAAGATAAAGACCAAAGACAATTTTAATTGTCTTTAGAATTCTGACTGAAGAATTTCTTTCTAAAAATATATATTTACCTTTTCCCTAGTCACAGTGTAGATTTACATGATTGTAATAGTGAAACAGCTGCCCAAAATATCGGATATTGTGAGATATGAATGCGTGCATCTAAATATGAGGCTTGCCATCTCAGTTTTACGTGTACTAATCAATGTATACCATAAGAGAGTTGACCATTGTGAAACTTCTCGAATGTTCATGGAAGAAAGTGTTGGACAAAGAAATCAGCTATGCGATTGGGAGTTGACTTTGATTCGAGGATGAAAGCTTCTTTAACGGTCGACTTACTGCGCTATTGAGCCCCTGCTTCCGTTTTGAGACTGCACTGATAATCAGTGGCGAATTTAGTCTCCATGTTTTTTGAAACGGTAATTAGTGGAACTCTTCATTAAGAAACATTGACTTGCTCCTTTTTATCAGTTGGTCATTGTTCTGATATGATAAAGGTAAATGAAACAATACAATGGGAAAATATACTTGAAAAGTTCTGAGTGATGCTTTGTTGACTGATTTCTATTCTTGATGGTCATTTTCAATAATTGGTTAAAAGAACAGTGCACTGATATTTTTAAATACATCTGCACTTTTAGAAAGAGCTCATTGTTGTTGTTGTTTTTTATTTAAAACATGCCAGGAGCTTTCCCGATATGGCAATATTACATTTTTATTGGATATTAGGATATTATCTTACAACGCGCATTTACAGCGAAACATATACATGTATTTAAAAACAAAATCAAACAAAATTCAAATTAAATTCAGTAAATAATAAGTTTAACACTTGAGCAATATTTGCTATATTAGATCGTATTAATGAGTGTCTAGCCATGGAATGCAATTAAATAATTCACATTATGTGACACATTTTGGAAGGCATATGAAAACTAAAAATTGAGGGAGACAGCATTTTGACCGATTAACGTTTAGATTTAAAAGGAACATTGTTGGTGTGAAATATGAAAAGTAAAGAGGACGAAGGCGGTCCTAAAATAATTGTGAACAACCCTTATTGGTGATCAATATCTTTGAAAATGGGAATTTAAACTAAATGAAGCAAACAAAAGAGTGAGCGTTTGATGGTTGGTATTTACATTTATTTTGGCAGCTCGTCATCGCATCGCTTCGATGGCGTGATGCAACCTTAGCCAAGCGAAGCAGGGTGTTAAAAGAGGTAGTATACAGCATTATAAGATGATGACGTGGGTCCTAATCAAATGATTGGTTGAAAGCGTACACGTGACCAGGCATTTATTTTTGCCTAATGCGTAATTTGGATAATGACCGGTCATTAGTAAAATAATGTTATAAAACATCATTTTATAAAACAAATAAAACATAATCTTATAAAACAAATAATACACATCATTTTGTTAGGGCATTAGTAAAATTACCAACACTCGGTACCTTCAAAACAGTCCAAACAGTTAGACTGTTCCAAAGGTATCTTGTGTGGGTAATTCTCACTAATGCCCTTACTGCTGTGTACTATTTGTATACTAATAGGCCTACATAAATGTACAAGCGTGAATACAAAAAAGAATTCATGTCGGTGTTTACATGAAGGCTTGTTGAAATGTCAGACTTCACAGCCTCGAAAACATACGAATTCCACAAAATACTCACGTAAAGATAAATAATGAGATAATGTAATTTTCATTAAGTCTCTTTGAATTATCTTAATAATTGAATTTATTTAGGAAGACGTGTCAGTCCATAAATAGAATGATTAATGTAAATAAACAGCGAAACTAAAACTAGAAGAAACAGAGAAGCAAAGAAAAACAATGAAATAGTTTGTCAAGAAACGAAGTAACCGGAATCTCTCTGTAGCAAACATGAACGTGTCACAAAGCATGAAGAAAATATATCTAACCACATATAAAATAAGGGGCAATATAAATCTCAAACCCTAAATGTATTTTAAAAGTATGAATCTATGGAAATGTTAGAATACTGACAAATTGAAGAAAACGAAAGTTAGTGTAGCTCGCTACCAAATAAAAATGATCGTAAACCATTTGCAGTGTCTAGGTATCTTTTAGCTTTAAGTTGTGATAAATATTTTAATTATGAAACACACTTCAACATTCTTAACATTTTTAATAATTTGAACTTATACCAATAATTGTTTTCATTTTTATTGCCGCCTTCCTTGAAGTCTACATAGCAAGCCGAACTTCATAACATCGTGAAACAGAAGGACAAATGAGGAAATATTGCCTTCATACATAAACCCAATCATGTCCCCTGTTTTTATTTTGTTGTGCCTTTTTATATTTCAGTATTCCTTGTATGCACATGCGCAGCAGGCCTATATATCTGCAGACATCAGTTTTCTTGCTGTGACTCTTATACCTGAGTATCTCCCCCAACCTTCCCCGGTTGTCCGGCCTCGACCTCTGCACCAAACCCTACTCCTGCAGGAAATCAGCCCAAACGAAGGAAACGACATGTTCCTTACCGAATCTTTCACCCGCTTTCTTCCACAAATCATCACTTTTCTTCAAAAACTCAACGAAAAGAAGGTGGATATAAATACCGTTCATCAAACAATTACACCTCATCAATGAATAAGAACCATTCTTTAACTTATCGCCTTGCACGAGGTCTATTTTTGGCATTGTCAAATCCGTGCGCGGTGTTTTCGGGGGCAATCGCGTGAATTCGTGTATGCGTAATTGTAGAAATATGACGGGCAAAGCATTTATTTTTGAGGCAAAAGGCTCAATTGAATTACGCGATGGGGGTCCTCTTCGGCTCAGGGTTAATCAGAGATGTACACTGTGATGATGAATAAACCGAATCGAAACAAATTGGTCGTGACAGAGGTGTAAAATTGATGGATTAGAATGGAGCTACCCTCGTGCGTATTCACTTATTTTTCATAAGAGTTTTTAAGTTAATGCTTGGTCAGTGACCAAATTCAGTCTATTGATAGCAATATTTGATTTGAATACCCCACCTGACTGCCTGTCTACAGGTATCTTACTTTTTTTCTTTGAATGTATTCATCTTTCAAAAGAAATTTTCTATCAATTCATCTATCTATCTATCTATTTAAAAAAAAAAAATAATAATAATAATAATATGGTTATTTATATAGCGCCGGTATCCATATATCTATCTACCTATCTACCTATATATCTATCTTTATCTTTATACACACCTAATTGTTCGCCTTTATCTTTTTAATGACAAATTAATCTATTTATGTTTCTATCTATCCATATATCTACACATATATCTTTCTGTCAATTAAAATAAAAGTATATATTATATTTTAGTCACTCCATCAAATTAAATGTTACATAAAAATGAGCAAAAGAAAAGGAAAAACTTTATAGACCTTGTAACAATTATCACTTTATGTATTTTCGCTACTTGATCATTTCCCATCTGTTAGTATTTGTTACGTTATTCTATTATATAAGTATAAATCATTTATTAGTAAAACGACGTAGATATATTTTTTATCCATGCAGCTGGCAACGAGGAAATGCTGAATTAAATATATAAATATTTAAAGAATTTAATTACTACGATAGCTCGTTGTACATTGTTACCATTGTTTTCCTTTTAAGTTTCATCAATGACCTTTGATAATATTTAAAACGCATGCTTTCATGTTTTCGATATCTTCTCAATCAATAAAGCATTTTTACTATTTACCTCGCGTTTAACATTTATTTAAATGAGCACAAAGAGTAAATGTCAATTAATTCATATCAATGCATTATACATGTACGTTTATCACGATCAAACCTAATGATGGTTCTCAACGAAAAAAGGAGAGATTAAAAATGATATTTAGATCTGTTACTTTCCGTTTCTTTCACCATTCTCTCCTGTAAATGATTTAACGGATTGGCCTGGCTCATAAAGCAAGCAACAGGGATGGCCAGGAAACAGTCTTATCAGATCTAGACACATTCGAACTGTCAGCGAACGACAGTTGTCAGAAGATGTCTAAATAGCTCAAAAATTAGATTTCAAGTTTTGTCGAAAAGGTGCAAATTCGAAAGGTGTGTGAATTACCGGTTAGGGGTTGCAACGCGGGCTTTTTTTGGAACCCACCGAAGTTTGGGTGTGTGTCATATTTTTTCCTCACTCCCCCTCCATCAGAATTTCTTTCTCTCCTCTCTCTCTCTCTCTATCTCCATATTTTTCTTTTCTTCTACTACTTTCAGGTTTGCTTTTTCTTTTTTCTTAGGGTCATGATTACTTGAAAAATGAAATACTATTTGATGAAAGCGTTTAAACTTATTATTTTAGCCTCTTTCTGATGAAACGTATTTGAATATAAAGTATCTAATTTCATTTCTTATTTTTTGTTTGCTTTTGAACAAAAAGACGGTTTGATTCCTACTAATATGAAGGTGTTAAAAAATTATTGTTCTAAGTAATTTTTTAGAAGTCAAACAGACTATTTTGATTATTAGGCTTGAGAATATTAGTTTAACGTTCAGGCGGGCAACTTTTAGTTTGTCAATTTAATATGATAAACAAATCTTCGTTTTGATATTCATGTACATCAGTCTACCTTATTAATAATAAATGGTTATATAATCGATCCAAAAGTAAAATTAGCAATAATTATCATCACATGAGAAATACCTGTTTTCAATTGAAATGCTTCTTACATTCAAGTGGAAATAGTAAACCCAAACGGAAAACTTATTTCTCCATGTACTTGGAGTGTATGAAACAGATATTGTGGGCTTTCAAATTAACGAAATTCATCTCTTCAATTATTCCATTAACAATCAATAACGGAAAGTAAAGATTGATAGTAATTTATTCATTATCATTTTCTTTATCGATTTCAGTCTGTAGTTATGTTTATATTTATGTTACGTAGCTTGAGGACGACTTTTTGGTTTCAAATGTGTCATTTGTACATGCCCAAAATAATGCCTGCAGAGGGCGCTTTCAAAAGTGTGTTTCTTCCCGTAATTTAGACGAAACTGTCCCATCCTTTTTTTCTATTTGCCTCCAAAGCACCGCCTGCAAGGTAGGCCTATTCCAGTTTGGAAATGTCATCTTACGATGATGATTAGATACACAGCTTTCAAGCTCGTTATAGGGTGTTGTAGCAGTACTAATACTGTATCATAATTAATGATACTGAACTAGTTCATGCCCTAATTCAAAAGTTCCGAACGTAGCGAGTTTGTTGCCGTAATACGTTATTCAGATTGACAAGTTTATTTAGATTTTGATGAATCAATCGATGAGGGAAATTATATAATTTTCAATTAAAAACACACAGGTGTTTTTGATGGAAAGCCCAGGGCATTTCAATTTTATTCTCAGTAATACATGTTCATCCATATGTCTTAATTAATGATGTAGATTTAATTGTTGTATGTGTTATCCCCCGATAAACCCAACTGGGGAAACTGGTGTAAAGAGATGTATATCTACATGACATCTTTAATGTTTATTATCAAATAGGCACTAAAGAAATTTTCTCTGAATTTCCATCGTTCCTGAACAACTCACAATACATCGTTTAGAATTCCTATTTGAAGAATTAATAATATTCAAAAGCATGATCAAATTTTGTTTAGTTCCATCCGCATTATTATCATTATTATCATTTTTTAAGGTTACATTACCAGAAACGAGAGGAAAAATCATTCTAATGTCGCCCTGTTCTTATCATCCCAAATACCAAAGGCATAAATATACCAAAATAAACATACCAAAATATTGTTTGGCTTGAATGGAGGTCATAACAACGCTTTTAAATGCATCTTATTGTAAGAAAAAAATCTATCCAGCCAAAATGCAAACAATCAGATACCACTGTTTGAAAAAGTTATGTCAGCTGTTAAAACTTATTATGATATGGAAAGGTATACATGTATATAGCAAAAACAAATATTACAGAAAATGATTTCTTGAAAAAATGCTTTCATTTTACCAAATGTTTCTGAGTGTCTATTTTCAGGTTGCTTGTTTGTTTTAATGCTATATAATTGGTGTACAAAATTGTATTTTTGTTTGTCTTATTTTGTTTGAATATGTATATGACAAGTCATGGAATAGTGCATCCATCGATTTTTGGTGAAAATGATTATTTTGATAATTAATAAAGTAATTCCCTTTTGAAGGGTTAATAGAAGAACAGAAAACTATAAATATACCAGAATGAAAGTATTTTCATGTAGGTTATGACATTGTCTAATCGTTTTTGAACCCATTTGTATGAAATGAACTCATTGCATGCATGGGATTCACGCTCTATCCTATATTTTCGTAAACATGACGCTGTTTTGTATTCATTGAATGGCTTATATAAAATGTTTCTTGCTTGATATCTTGGAAAATGAATTTTCAAATGCACCAAACTATGTGCAACATTGGATAGCATGCTTGGGTGCTATAGATTGAGTAAATCCAGGAAAGGTGTTATCTAAATAAATGGCTCGGCAGAGGTGGATGATATGACGTCATTATTTAGATTGAAATCAAGACCAAGAATATTAAACATAAGTCTTTATAGCCCGATCGGGTACTTTGTATTCGGCGCATAATGGTGGTGATACCATTGGTGTCACGTGAACATCAGCTCTCTGCTGTTTGATTGGCGCCACTACTTAAACAAAAAGGTTGGAACCTCGGAAAATAAAAAGCGAAGAATTCTGTGTGTCAACCTAAAAAGGTTCAGTGATGAAATGTTAAATCAATTCCAACAGCACAGGTGCAAATAATATGAATTTTTAGCTCGATTCACCGTGTGGGATCGGAGCAAATCTAATTAACAAGAGGTACAATCGCAGGGCTTCTTTTTGCCTAATCATGGCAGAGATATAGGCTAATCATGAGACAAAATAATCAACGTCAGACAATCTAATTAGGGCACGTTTGATTTCAGAGATCAAAATGATTGCATTGGAGTGGTTTGTGAGGCGTTATAGGGGGACGCACCTTTACATCCATCTATCAGTCTAACACATGTCATTCATAAATGAATTTCCGCTTAAAAATGGCAACCGAAAATGGCGGGTGTTCGTTCCAAAAGAGACAGGGGATAGACGAATTAAGTTGTGCGTTAAAGTATTGTTTGCCATTTTTCACAACTCTATCAAAGGAGGATGACTTGTATGAAACAGATTTTTAAAGAATATATAGGCCGACATGGGGATTACACATAACCCGGCACATAACTAACAAACGTTATAGACACAAACCAATAATAGAGATGGATTGATAGATAGCTGAAATAAGTTAATGTAAAAACATGTACATTAAGGTATGTATAAAAAGAAATACATAATATGTATATGTATAAATATAGATATATTTATATGTAATACATTAAATAATTAAATGATGTAGTAACATGTAGAAAGAAAAAAGTTAAACATATGATGAAAATAAGTGTTCTTTAGAGAATACCAAGATAAATAGTGTATCACGGATCAGTGAATGAAAACGTAATATATCGCGTGAAGGTAGAGATTAAAAGATTGTTAAAAAGACAGTTGAAGCAAATTGTAAGAAGAAGAGATTTAAAAAAAAAAAGAGGGGGGGGGGGGTGAGGGAAGGCGAGAAGAACTGAAGGAATGAAAATAGAGAAGGAAGAATGAGAAGATTAAGAGACAGTCAATGATTT
>JAVYIG010018335.1:0-20771 GCA_035222895.1 Strongylocentrotus droebachiensis | reverse complement strand
GTCAGTGCGTCAGTATGGATCAGCTGCTGAGATGACCATTACTAGTATCCAGGAGAGATGTACTCTAGTCCTTAAACTGTTCGACAAGGTGGACCCTGAAAAGGTAAGTATCTTTACTGCTGTAATAACTGTCGGGTTTAGCTGAATGATAACTGCCCAAGGGCGAGGGGTGTAAAAACCATTTCCCATTTTCGGTTTCATGTAACTGTAAAAAACGAGAGAGAATTTTTTTTATAAAAGAAGGATTCTGTGCGAGGGCAACTTCTTTAAAAAAAAGGGGGATAGAACACATTGTCCTTTGCACATCTTTACATGTATAGTACATGGTATACTGTGTAGTCTAGTGCTTTCATCCTATTTTTGACATGTCCTGTTATGAGTTCAAAATGCTACCACCCATTGTCAATGATAATACAGTTCATGTAAATTTTTTATCTTGGTTAACTTGTGGTCACACTCTCACTATTCATGAACTGTATTTATAATATATTTCATATGTATGTTACTCCCCCTTCCTAGTGTCATAACGATTAATTCTTTCTTATTTTTTAGAATAATCTATAAATCACATATTGTTGTGCTGTAGCTGGGAACCCAAAACCGGGCCTGTAAAGGTAAACGGGACCTGTAAAGGTGTGGTAACCCGAACAGAGCAAGTAACACATCTTGTGTGATCTACTGACCTTGTTTTTTATCCTGCTGTGGTCTAGACATGCCACGTCACGTTCCGCTTTACAATAAGTCCCAGGTCAACATACATGTACATTATACCTTACTCACTAAGATAGAGCATAAGGCTAGGCAGTCACATAATAATTATAATGATAATAATAATAATAGCTTAATAGTCCGCTCCACATTTTATTAAACCGAAACGGAAATTCTTTTTGCCCAATTGATCGTGATGTCCCTGTCAGAGTGCCCATCCCACATGCTCAACTATGATTGGTCCGTTTACATTAAAATGTGCTGGCCTGGTTGCGATAACAATGGCCCTATTGAACATTTGAACATCTGAATCCTGTTCCGAGAAACTGTGGTGTAATGTTACACTCAACTTGGCGCCAGATGTCTGGCTTTGCATTAATGTGTTGTCTGGTTTCATTAAAGGCATCGTTTAACAATGTTAAATCTGAGATGCACGGTCATACATGTTATCAGTGTCCGTGATACATGTACATGTACATGTATGGTGTAATATTGAAGTCCTAAAAAAATTGCGCTTCAAAATGATCAAGAAGTTCCTCAAAAAAGTAAAAATCTCTGAGTGACCGGTTTTACCATACTCGTTTTCCCCAATAGACTGTAGTGTTATGAAAACCGTTTGGCAAACGGTTTTCAAAAGTTGTAATTCCAGTCATAAATATCTTGATAATCAGACAGGCGATCGGCTCGTAAAAGTTATTGAGTTTCTGACTGACCTAAAGGTTTATAATTATCATTGAAGCATGAGCTAAATCCACAATTTTGTTTCAGAATCTGAGACAAAGTTACCGGATCCCTTTAATGCGTTGTCTGGCTTGCATTCATGCGTTGTCTGATCTGTTGTTGTGAAGAAAAGGACCTGGGATTAATCAATCTTTGTTCTGTGTTTTTGTTTTTTGAATGCAATAGGGGAACTGAGAATGAGCGAAAGTCAATAGTAAAAGAGATGTATTATAAGCTCTAAAAACTTTAGCACCTAAAACACTTCTGCTTTCTAGAAAATTGAATAATCAAAATTTACCAGTGCTCCTAGTAAATTTCAAATATTTTAAATACCTGTAGCGCCCAAGGCCATTTCATGGTAGCTGCGACCATGAAAATCTCAGAATATGCAGTTCTGATATATATAATTTCGAAATCGGTCGATTGTAGTCAAGAAACATTGTAATGAAGCTAAAGTAATATCAGTCTTGAGAGGGCACTAAACAAAGTAAAGAGGTTAATATTTACAATTTCATTGCTTTAGACTCAATTTCAACTGCGACAACGATCGTTGATTGTAAAATCGCATATGCTTCCAATATGTTCATTTGAACCAAATTCATGACCCCATACCAAAACTTTGTATTACCTTTAAGAAAGAAAAGAAAACATGCAAAAAACTAAATTAAATAATTCTGTACTTTTTAAAGAAAGCAGATCAAATTGTCTAAATGCAATATTTCAAAAATATTCAGAAGATGAATGAAATAGAATAGGAAAAAAGGGAGAGATGGAGGAAGAATGATGATGAAGATTACTTCTTTTTGCTTATCTCTAAAGACTATCAACATTTCACCCACTTATCCTTTTTAGGTGGTCTGTCGATGACAGATCACCTATTGATTTCGCTAGAATTTTCTTTCTTTCTTTCTTTCTTTCTTTATTTATTTTTATTTCTTCCGTACACTTTTTTGTCCACACGTTTACACGAAATCGACATGGTCAATTTCCTTCAAATTTCTGTCAGTCATCAGGCCCTATGATTTCAAGTCAAATCAACTTTTTCAAGGTCACTAGGTCATCGTGACGTCATCCAGGCGCCATTTTGTAAAAATCAGGTCATTATCATATCTCGATAACGAGTCATCAAAAATAAACTATATTTGGTATACTTTAACTTCAGGTCAAAGGTCAACTAAAAATGTCAATAAATTCCGCGCGCGCCCCTCGACGCGCACATACGCGCGCATTAAAATTTTAAAATGCTCAAATTCGTTCCAAATAAATTTTACATACGTTTCAGGCCATTTTAAGCACTTTGCAAAAAAACGCGCGCACATGCATGCGCGCGCGTTTTCGCGCGTACTTGCATTTTGCAACGTAGAATCGCCAAATTTTTTCTGTCATCATATTTGGCACATTTTTTCAAGCATTTTGATACCATGTTCACCTTTTTCTGACCATTAATAACGGAATGGGCGTCCGTTAAGATACGCATCCGTGCGTGCGAGCTCTTGTAATACATAACATACATGTGCAAAAACATGCCTATACAAAATTCATTGTAACTCTTCAGAATGGATAGATACCCCCCAATTTCTTTCATATTTCAATACATTATGAGTTGGAGATATGATTTCATGTCTCATTTGACCCTCAATTAACTCATGACGTCATCATAATGGCCTCCGAACTCAAAATTTCAATTTGCATATTATGACGTCAGAAGATTTTTGGAAAATTGATTGTATCTCAGTAAATATTGATCAATTTTCTTTCAAATTTTGATATGTTCTACCTGAGAATATTCTCTACAAATGCAGTTTCCACGATATTTCATTTTGACAATGGTATCATGGCGTATTTTTGCGATTAAAGGAGGCATGTCAATTTTTCACATTTTGCGTGTATTCTCTATGGGACGTGACTTTTTCTCAAAACTGGATTCTACATTCTCGTCTTTCGCGAGCAATATCTCCGTCGTTTTAACTTTGTTTACGCTGAGCTTTGAGTATGTTGTAGCGGAGACAATAAGCTATCACAAGTGTGCCATTTATTTTTCGATCAGATGCCGGGATAATGCTTATATTTCACTTACAAAGTGGGATTTGAGAATTCCATTTTCCGTTTACGCGCACGTTTGTGTTCGTAATGGTCGTACGCAACCTAAAATCTCCTTTTTTTTGTCTATCATAGTATTGCCCATTTTATTTCGAACAATTTGATACCATGTTTATCTCTTTATGACCATTAATAACGAAATGAGCGTCCGTTCAAGGTAAATTCCGTTCGAACACTCAATTAACTCATGACGTATTTATGATGGCCTCCGTTCAAGGTAAATGTCCCTGCGTGCGAGCTCTTGTAATACATAGCATATATGGGCAAAAACATGCCTATACAAAATTCATTGTAGCTCTTTAGGATGCAAGATGACCCCCAATTTGTGTTCATATCTTGATAAAGTATGTGTCGGAAATATGATTTCATGTCTCATTTGACCCTCAATTAACTCATGACGTCATCATAATGGCCTCCGAACTCAAAATTTCAATTTGCATATCATGACGTCATCATATTTTTAGAAAATTGATTGTATCTCTGTAAATATTGATCAATTTTCATCCAGATTTTGATATGTTTTAGCTGAGACAATTCTCTACAGATGCAGCTACGACGAATTTCATTTTGACGAAAGCATCATGGCGTATTTTTGCGATTAGAGGAGGCATGTCAATTGTTTACATTTTGCGTGTATTCTCTATGGGACATGACTTTTTCTGAAAACTGGATTCTACATTCCCGTCTTTCACGAGCAATATCTCTGTCGTCTTAGCTTCGTTTTCGCTGAGCATCGAGTATGTTGTAGCTGAGACAATAAGCTATCACTAGTGGGACATTTATTTGTCGATCAGATGCCGGGATCATGCTCATATTTCACTTGCAAAGTGAGATTTGAGAATTTTATTTTCCGTTTACGTGTAATCGCTATGGGACATGTTTTGGTATATCGGTAACGCACTTGACTTCCAACCTCGAGGTCCCTGGTTCGAGTCCGGGCGTCTCCAACAATCTTTTTTTTCTTTTTGACCTTTCACTGTACCATCTCCTTTGACTACTAAAACACGTAGAATCGCAAATCGCGTAATAAACAGCCATATTTACTTTATTATTACCCTATTTTTACTTGATCCATTACTTTTTGCGTGTAATTCCTAAGGGAGATGACTTTTTCTCAAATCTGGAATCTACATTCCTATCTTCTGCGAGCAATATCAACATTATTTCTCCTTGGATTATGTTGATTTTTTAGTATGTTGTATAGCTGAGACTATATGCTATCTAAATGTTCCCCCATTTTTTTCAATCAAATGTCATCATGGTCTGTTGATGATGATCATCAACATCATCATGATCATGATGATCATCATCATCGTCATCACCATTACTATCAAGATCATCATCATCATGATCATCATCATGATCATCATTGTTTACATGGCTATATAACTTGAAGGCAGACCACCTTATTCGTCCTCGTGACGAATTAAAATCTAGTTTTTTCTTTCTTTTTTCTTCTTTCAATAGCATTTATTCATAATCTGAAGACTTTCATTTCACATTCATATCAAAATATCAAACAATATCAGATAATATATTAGGAAGTCTAAACAAGATTTACCAGTACATTTCCTGTTAACTTCTAGTCTCTAATAATAATGATAATAATAATAATAATAATAATATGTCTTGTTTACCCTTTCGTACATGTACATACATGTACATTAGTTCAGAAGCAAATAAAAAAACTCAAACTGGATTCTCTATTATCGACACCCTTATAATTTCACAACAAAATCGATTCATAAACTGTCCAAAAAGCTATGGTAATAAAATCATCTACATATGTATTGATGATTTTATTACCATAGCTTTTTTGAGCAACATCACATCTTCTCACCTTTTCTACTCTTGTGTTCCAAAGGAATCTAAAAAAACATTTTATTTAAATTCTTTATAATCATTGGTGGACAAACATAAGCATGTGCACTACTTGGCTTTAATGGTGCCAGACTTTTTACAAGTATCACTCTACCAAACAGTGTTAAGTTTCTCTTGCGCCAATTATCTAGAAGCTGTTGCATTTTTGCCAACTTATCTTCCCAATTTGCTGTACAAGCCACTTGTTCATTGATTGAAATTAAAAAAACAAGTTATTTTACCAAACCTTCTGTCCATGTCAAATCAATGTCTGGCAGTTTCCATCTTTCATCTTTCTTACCTATCCATAAAAGTGCAGTTTTTTCATTGTTTATTTTAAGACCTGCCACTTTTCCAAATTCTTTTAATTCATTTAAAATTACTTCTAATGACCTGACATCACCCACAAAGTAAGTTGTATCATCAGCATACTGTATTTTCTTTATTAAACTCAAAATGTCCACTGATTTTGTTGAAACATACACCTTTAATATGATCATTTTTACATATATCTTGTCAGCAAAAAATTCAGCTGCAAATGACGAACAAAAGTTCTTGAAACTGCTCTGATATCCAGCCATTTACAAGTACCTGGCGTGACCCAGTTCCGGAATACCTTACCAAAATTTAACTTTTTCAAACATTTCAATGGAATCAAAAGCTTTGGTGAAATCAACCAACATAATTGCTCCCTCATCCCAGAAAACTTGATAGAATTTGATAGGTACATGTAGGTCGTCTATTTCTGGTGCTTTGTTCCTTTTCCTGGAAAAAACGTCCTTTTTGCATTCTGCTACATATTCATCAAACCCTCACATTCCCTTTTCATCTTGACTGCATGAGCTCTTTCACTTCTTGTGAGAACACATATTCGTTAACACGGTCTGAGTCAATACAATTACTTTTGTAGAGATCTTCATAGTATCGTTTGACCTAGACTCTTAAAGATAAAGTTGAGTTCTGGTCATGTGATTGCATTGTGAAAGAAACGGTGTGGAATCTATCAGAGAGGTTGATCATCTAGTTTATAAGTATTCGTGTGTATTGCAAGGTTCTGGATTCATCAAAATGATAAGGAATTTGGCCAAATCTTGGCAAAGTTACAAGCACTGTACACAGAATGATGTATATGGGACTACACGAGCACATGGCGAAAAAAACCTACCCCCCGATGTTTACGATTTTTCATTCATATTTAGAATATGAAGGGATTTGAAGAGCCATGCTTTTCAGGGAACATGTTTAATCTGATGTTCTTCCACCCTTGCATAATAACAATGATAACGCTCACAAATTATTTTTTACCTCTTCCCAGAACTCAACCTTCTCTTTAAAACATGCTGTTGCTTAGTACTGTAACCAAATTTTTATTCCCTCTAACTTTCAATTGGGTGATCAGTTTGTTTTCACCATTCTTCTTTTCAAGAGATAACAAATATTTTGTGTTTTTTTCACATCTTCTATCCATTTGACTCGTGACCTCATTCCAAATTCTCTACATTTAATCTTTAAAGATGATGTTGAGTTCTGGTCATGCGATTGCATTGTGAAAGAAACGGTGTGGAATCGACCAGAAAAGGTTGATCATCTAGCATATAAGACTTTGTGTGTATTGCAAGGTTCTGGAATCATCAAAATGATAAGAAAATTGGCCAAGTCTTGGTAAAGCTACAAACACTGTACACAGAAAGATGTATATGGGACTACACGAACACGTTCCGTAAAAATCCTACCCCCGAGTTTTACGATGTTACATGACATATTTAGAATATAAAGGCATTTGAAGAGCCATGCTTTTCAGGGAACATGTCTTATCTGATGTTCTTCCACACTTGCATAATAAGAATGATGACGCTCACAAATTATTGTTCACCTCTTCCCTGGTAGGCTTTCCGAGCTACAGTACTAACATATTAAATCAATTTTTCATACACTGGAACATACAATATATTGCACTGTATGCCTTGAATGTATGCCTAGGTCTGTACATTATATTGAAACATTTTGTATGTTTTATACTTTATAGGTGTCATTGGAATCCAAATTTGCCGAGGATCTTGGATTGGATAGTTTAGATGCAGTGGAAGTGATTATGGCTATGGAGGATGAATTTGGTAAGTTAAAATCTGAAATATTTTGGCTCTCATTCTCTCTCATTCTCTCTCTCTCTCCCTCTCTCTCTCTCTCTCTTTCTCTCTCTTTCTCTTTCTCTTTCTCTCTCTTTCTCTCTCTCTCTCTCTCTCTCTCTTCCTCTTCCTCTCTCTTCTTTGAACCACAAAATTTTGATGAATTCTTATTCAATTCTTAAATTTATTCAAAAATTCAATTAAAAATATGGTCTATTAAAGAACATGGTTTGCAGAGTATACTAGTACTAACTTATACTGTACAAGATAAGAATGAACATTAACATTCAAATTACATGGCGATATAGAGAATTATATAGAAATGTTAAGTACATGTACACTCATCGATATAATTATACAGATAAAATACATTGTTAAAAAATCATACACCGATGTTATCAACAAAATTCACTGTAAGAATATTAGGTTGATGAATTTGTTTAGTTAAGCATACATACTCGAATCTACAAGTATATTATAGGGATCCAGTAACTTTGTCTCAGATTCTGAAACAAAATCCTGGATTTTGCTCATGCTGCAATGATAAATATAAACCTTTAGGTCAGTCAGGAACCCCATTACTTTTACAAGCCGATCGCCTGTCTGATTATCAAGATATTTATGATTGGAAATCGAAACCAAATTTTGCATTTGCCTAACGGCTTTTCATAACACTACAGTCTATTGGGCAAAACGAGTATGGTAAAACTGGTCACTCAAAAAAATTTTACTTTTTGAGGCACTTTTTGATCATTTTAAAGCGCGATTTCTTTTAGGGCTTCAATATTACACCATATCACAGACACTAATAACATGTAGTAGGGCGGTGCATCTCAGATTTAACATTGTTAAACAATTCTCACAATATTTCACTAGCAGGATATCAGTATGATGGTGATGGTGAAAGATATACAGTCCCGGAAGGTTATCTGTGTCACATGATGGTGCTATATGTTGATATTTATTTAACAAAATTCAAATAACGCTGTTGAACACTACACCAATTAAAGATGGTTGTTGCTTGTTCATTTTGTTTTATCATTACATTACATTTCTAATTGAATGGTGTTCTTTATTTGACTTTTGAGGTCCATGCAGAATTCTATTTGCAAGTTGCAACTCCAAAGTCCCTTCTGGTACCCTCCCGTTAAAGTCACAGAGTAGTCAGCTCTCATGGGGAATTCGACACCGTTCGGGTGTTTACCCAATAACAGGTGTTGTCAATCACCAGGGTTAGCCTTGAGTTTTATGACCATTAGACCTTATGTAATGCTTTGCTTTTCCTTCGCCCGAAGAATCTTCGAGCATGCTCCGAGAGACTAGGGGGTAATTCTTGACGGGCCAACGGGTTTGCTGTGTGCAGATTTGTACTCCCATTAATGGTATTTCCACCAAGTCTGGTGTCAGCGAATTATGGCCTTCTGCACATGGAAACTGACTACCCACTCCCTTTAACAATATGGTTGATTGCTTCTGTTTGCGTATGACAGAAATTAGTAAAGAGTTACTTTCTCAATACTTTGACTTGCTCTTATTCATTACCGGTACTTGATTTGAGATTATCTTCATACTGATTTTTTGATCTATTCTACAGGAGTAGAGATTCCTGATGAGACTGCAGAGAAGCTTCTCAATCTGAAGGATGTCGTTGAGTGTCTAGCCGACAGACTGGATGTAGCGCACTAACATTCAACGTAGACACTTGTTTTGTGTAAGTATCAGATATATCAACATTGGTGTGAAATTTTGACTGCCTTTATAGTCAAGAGACTTGGCCACATGTTCATACAGGCTGCTCAGCAGATGTTTGCTCTCGTTTTGGGACATAAACAAAAATCATGTTGTATGTAAAAATTATGTCACTTTGTGAAAATCCAGTAGAAATAAAAATCATTCACTCACTACCCAGTACTTGATCTGTCCTTTAAGATTGCAAGTTTCTGGTAAAATTCAAACTGCCCATTTATATGGGATTCAGGAGGAAAAGTTATAGGTGATTGTGGAATTTCTTTTGTTTGTTTTTATATCACTTGTATGTGTTTACTTCATCTTTTCTTTTCTGCATTGTTTAACTTACAAGGTTTCTGTGATACTAGCCTTCCTGTCATGTAGCTCTTGGCTCAACCCTCCCTTCTTCCCCATCTATCTGTCTCCCCTACCCCCTCTCTCTGTCTCCCCCACCCCTCTCTCTTTCTCTCTCCCCCCCCCCCCACCCCCTCTCTCTTTCTCTCTCCCCCCCCCCCACCCCCTCTCTCTTTCTCTCTCCCCTCCACCCCCTCTCTCTTTCTCTCTCCCTCCCCCTCCATTGTCTGCACATTTTAATCAGTTGATAACTTCATTACCTTCTTTTTGCTAATGTACATTGAATTTAATCCGTCAACTCTTTTCTCTTTTCCCCTCTTTCCTTACATTTTCAGATTATACAGATATATTGTATCATTGGCTATGACCAAGTGAATGCAGTGATGGCCAGAGGATCCCCCCTTTTAACACAGGGCTATAGACTGGACAAGTATTCCCCATTGTGCAATGTGTGCATCCTGTGGATATCATCAATGTTACACTCAAAACACATGAAGGCTAGTCAGCCCTGACTATTTGTTCTGTAAAATTTGATTCGTCTTGAAAATTATAAGAGGTACATGGTTTTAACTCTCCTCTTCCCCGGAAATTTGTGATGCAACTATATGCTTTGTAATAGAACAATCTGTTTTCCCACATACTCTTCCTGCTTTGATATTTCGATCATTATTTTGTTGTACTTTCATGAAACCCTCAAGGAAGATCTAGTTAGTGTATAAATTGAAGGTCTTAATGCACAACAGTCTATCTATCCATACCATTTTAGAGAAAGACTGCCCCTTGTTCTTTGTATTATCTGCTTATTGTTGTTGTTTCGGCGCAAGATATGACCTAAAATATATGGCGTTTACACACCAATGAGTGAATATAAGGGTTAGCAAGTCCAGTTGAAGGATCTGGTCTAATCCAGTATGGATGAGTCAGATCTGGTTTGATCTGGTTAGATCTGGCCAGTGTTAGATGCAGTCAGTTTCCCTTGCACTTCATTCACAGAACATATAAGTGGGCATTTGTGATTTGATTTGATTGGAGTATTTGGTAAAAAATAAAATGTTTTGATGACACCAGTAAATGATTTCTGTGTTGCTTTCAATGAATGAATTTGAATGTATTTTTTTATTCCATATTGTTATGAATAATAACTGCTGAAAGTTGAGTCCGCATAGGTCAGAAAATAGAGGTTAAGTGAATGAGAGAGAGAAACAGAGAGAGGAAAGGATGTGTGAAGGAGAGAGATGGATTGATAGACACATGACATGGAGATAGAGAGAGAGAGGGATAGAGAGAGAGAGACCCTGAAAAAGAGATGAAGAGATAGAAAAGGGAATAAGAGTACGTGGTGAGAGATGTAGGGAACAATAGATTGAAAGAGATTCTATTAAAGAATGAATACATAACATGCAGAATCACACATATCTTTACTACGCAGAGAAGAATAGGGAAGACAGTGCAAAACATAACGTGGAGAGGAATTGGAGTTGGGGGGGGGAGGGGGGGGGGAGCCCAAAATGGCTGTTCTGAAGATGCAGAGAGATAAAGAAGCTAATGAAGAGAAAGAACAATGCAGTGAACTAAGAATAGAAAGAAAAGAAGGTTCAGAGGAAGCATGATTGAAAACTGAATAATAATTTAATCTTAGATAAGACTCCATAGACCGAAGAAAAAACCCAAATCATTCACTCCATGTTAAGGTCTTGTGTATTTCATGCTCCTTGAGGCTTTCCATCTAGATTAATCGTGAAACAGATGGTGATTATATTTAAAGATAAAGTTCTGGTCATGCGATTGCATTGTGAAAGAAACGTGGAATCAATCAGAAAGGGTTGATCATCTAGCATATAAGTATTACCAAATATATTAACAATTGACCTAAATGCTTCCTACGCTCCTATATTCAATTCATCATGCCACTAGGACTCACTATGCAACAAGTACTCACACGTAATGCTATGGTCACATTACCCAAAAGTACCCTGCTCGGCGGCCGAGCGGCGAGTTTTTAACCAATTCTGCCCGGCGGCTGACCGGCCACCGAGCGGCGGCCGCCCAGGCACCGCTCGTTTTTAGGGCATCGCTCGGTCGCCGCTGAAGTTTTAGCGCGGAGTTAAAATTTGGGCGGTGCCTGCTCACTTTTCACTCGCCGCCAAAAATACGCTCGGTGCCTGGGCGGTCGCCGCCCGGCACCGACCTAATTGCTGGGCGATGGCTAAATTCCAGCAGCGACCGAGCAGGCTACTGATCGGTCGGTCGCTGCTCTGATTTGTGACCATAGCTTAAGATGACTACCAGAGGACAAGAACAAAGGCTAAATTGTCTTTATGTTTAATTAACAATAAAACGATACACCACACAGAGAGCTACAAAAAAATAGCTGCTTATACATGTGAACATTTACTATATACTGGTATAGTATTCATTTTTGTCTAGTTTTGTGTCATACAGTACATGTAAAGCTAAACATGAATTCATACTTCCTTTACAATACTTAACCTCCCCCCCCCCCCCCCCCCCAACAAAAAAGAAAGAAAAAAGATAATGGAATAATGATAAATTAGTAAAATAATAATTTAGCATAATTGCAGACCTAGCAGCTTACATATCAACTATAATACTATAAATCTAGCAATATAACTCTTATTTTATCCGTAATACACACAGATTTTAAATAGGAAACTTAGATTCTTAAATTTGTTTTCAAGTCTAAATAACTACATCTACCTCAACATTAATCGCATCAACTTATTGTAAACGTACTGAGAAAAAGGAGGGGAATTACATGTAGTCCGGTGTACAATGCCTAAAAGGTCTTTATTCAAAGCAACTAGCATTGCACATCTACAGCAAACAAAGTGATGGAGAGAAGAAAAATAAAAATTCTGAATTGATTCTAATCTACATAAAAATACATGTTTTCCAAAAGAAAAAGAGCAGCATGAGAATATCAAAAGATCAAAACAATTTTCAACCTGATTACTTTGTTCTCCCATGCGTTTAATAGGAGATACACAACCCAGGGCTAGCTATTACAACTACAGATCTACCATCATCAGTCGATGACACAAGTAACCCCAACTCTAGCCCTAACCCTGACCCTTACCCTAATCCATTGTACTGATTGGGTGGGGTATTTTGTACAGAAGTTAATATTGTAGTGGAGAAAAAACAGCTTAACGGTACCATGTCCCATTTGCAGCCCCCAAAAATGAAAAGGTTGAATTCCAACGGCATTGAAAGAAAATACAAATTTAGAACTTCTTTCAAAACGCACGCAGCGTCCTGTACGTCACGCAGCACATTAATTACATTAAAAATTAATTTAAAAATTAGTCAGAACTAAAACTTTCCACAAATGAACTAGCCCATAATAGCCACAGACTCATACCAAAAGATAGCCATATAAATAATTTCATCTGTTGTTATTTCTTGTTTAAAGTCTCTGAATGTCACGTCACAATCCAAATAGCTTGGACCTGCCCTATTAACAAAGATAAAAAGATGTCAGTCAGTCACTCAATAGTGTCTGACAATGAAGTCTAGAAAGTAAACGGGTTTCCCTGAATAATTTGAATAAAGGACACTGCTAACATTTAAATTTCACAGATAGGACATACATGACATATTCATAATTCCTGCAAAGTTTTTCAGAATTTGATGTTGGCTGCAAAAGGGACATAGTATCTTTAAAGCACACCAGCCAGACTACATGTATATGAGCATTACAATCAGTTTTTTAGCACAATGAAAGTCCCAACACTGATCAAAATTGTGAAAGAATATCATTTAAAAGCAGATAATACATGCTTCTTCTTCTTTGGCAAATGCTATTTTAACTGGGGAGCGTTTCACAAAGACTGAGTTCAGCTTTAAGTTGGACTTGACTATGGCAGGCCATTCATGCCACTGTTTGCTCTAACCATTATGATCTTTAGGTAATATTTTTTCCTTCAATAATGAATTATCACAAAAAGTAAATTCTGTAGATTTGTGACCATGATTTGTACGTCACCAATGTCAGTAAATGTTGATAGCAAACAGTGGCATGAACGGCCTGCCATAGTAAGTCTAACTTAAAGTCCATCTTAGTCTTTGTGAACCCCCCCCCCCCCTCCCCTCCCAGCTCAAGTGTCCGATATAAAATGAAGTGAAGAGTAAGATGATGCATACAAATCAGAGCAGTGGACTGTGCCAAGTCATATACATGTACATGTACAATATTTGTTAAACTAAACCGAATCGGCAAGAAAGTTGTTTCAAACAGACTATCATCAAAATGTTATCATCTACATGACATGTGTTTGTGACAAAAAAATAGAGCATTTTGTAATATTATTTAATACAATTCAATTGCATAAAACAAAAATACGAAGATTACAGATACCTTCTCTTATGGTGTATATACATGTACATGTAGATGATTAAGTAAAATGACTAAATACAAATTAAAAAACCATGGCAAATCGTGAAAAAAAATTGGTGCGAAAACTAAAATAAGGATTAAATAAAAAAGTAAAGCTGAACAAACCCTCAAATCTTTAGAAGTAGTGTATTCCATAGATATCTCGACATGCAGATACCTCTTTAGACTGACATACAGAGTCCATCAAAGGGTAATTACTTTCCCCTGCCCCATGTTGGAGCACCCCACGTAGGGGCAGTAGGGGCTGGTCTGCCAGATGATCTGCCAGATGACAATGCAGGATAGTCTTCATGTACATTCATATGTTCAGCTAGATCTCTTGCAAGGACGATTTGAGAACAGACAGAGCAGATACTGCTACTCTCCCCTTTACCTGTTGACTTCCATGCTTTTGAACCCGACTTTGATGGCGGCTTAGTGTTGCTGATCTTCAAGACAGTGTCTTTTGGTGCCTTGGACTTGGACTTAGAAGCCTTGTAGCTGTTGTGAGCTGCTAGGAGTTCCTGCTGCTTCGCAAGATCTGGAAGAAGAGCGACTAACTCGTTGAAGACACTCTGGAAGTTTTCTTCTGAAAGAGTTTGCATGCAGCGCCGGTAGTATTCATGAGCAGGGATCATGTTCTGACGGAACTCACCAGAATCCTGTTTGAACTGACCAAACAACCCGGGGTCACCGAAACAGAAGCCTTGAATCTTGGAGACGAGGTCGCGATTCTGTTGCTTGAAGTTGGGAGCCTGAACGAATTCAGGTCCCGATGCTGCAGAGTTAGCTGCAGAAGAGAAACCAGGTGGAGGAGGCTGGACAGCAGAAGATGAAGAGAAACCAGGTGGTGGGACACTGGAGGATGACAGAGCAGGAAAAGCTGCAAAGCCTGGAGGTGGTCGTGCACTAGATGAATCTGACGACGCTGCTGAAGGGGCCTTAGAACGGATTATTGTTGACGGTTGGGAAGAAGCAGACATTGCTGGCTTCTGTACTGTAGATTCCACCTTTACACCAGCATTGCTTTTCTCCCTCTTACTCTCCTTACCACTGCTCTCTGTTGCACACCTGTAATTCATAACCTTAGGGTCTTGACTTGCTGAAAGAGCTTGGGGCTTTTTATTTATATTTTTCTTCTTTTTATTCTTTTTCTGGTTTCCACCCAGCAAACTAGCGATTGAACTCAGAGTAGGAAATTCAGCATCATCGTCAGCTCCCGGAGAGGCTGGTTTCTGGTTATGGCTAGTTGCTACTGTTGATGTCGCAGGAGCTGCTTTGTTGCCAGCTAATGAACTGTAAAACCCAAATGACGCAGCAACTTTTGTAGGAGCATTTTTAATAGCACCATCTCCATTTCCTAAAGAAGGGAAATCAGCTTCTGTCTGCTGAGGTGCGGTACTCCACCTTCCTCCCATCTGAAAAGGTTGACCTGGTACAGCCAATGTTGGAAAGTCAGCTAAATCTGGCGCTTTCTTGGCTATATTTGTAGCATAAGAATCTCTGTTAGATATTGGATCAATGGCACCACCAGCCTTTAAAACTTCATTTTCCTTGTCTTCCTCAACTTTAAATTTATTTTTAGTCTCTCTTTTTGGCTGTATGGCTTCTACCGGTGACTCTGGTCTTCGACGCTCTATCACACGAGTTCTCCTCTCCTCTTTTTGAGGTTGAACAACCATTTTCTTTTTCCGTTCATCACGTCGTTCATCATCTCGTTTAACTTCTTCTTTCTGTGCTGTTTCCAGGGATGCCTCTATTGCCATTTCCGTGTCTCTCTCTTTTCTGGAAGTAGGGAACAAAAAGACAAGTGTGACATAGCAATAAATATCACCATCTACAACACCAATTAACTGCACTCCCAAACAGTCATATCAACTCCATGAAACTTTCATCATTAGTATCATACATTTGGCCTAACAACAATAGAGCTAGGTTGAGAGGTAAACTTGTCTGAAAACCTTCAATGCTACACACATTGCAAGTATAAAGGTGTAGTGTCAAAGGGGCAGGGAGAAGATATGGAAAGCAGATGACATTCATAAACTGAGAACATACAGACATACAGACATATTTTTGTCTTCTTCTTATTTTGCAAACTGATACACTTACTTCTCCATACTACAAGGTCGTTAAACCTATTTAATGGAGCCAGGGGCGGATCCAGCCGGCGGCGAGGGAGGGGCCCAAGAGGGGGCCTGGAGGGGTATGGAGCTCCATTTTTTTTTATACTCAATTGGGGAAGGGGGGCGTCTTGATGGCCCCCCTAGATCTGCCCCTGAATGGAGCATCGAGGAAATGAACTGGCTTACTGTTGCCTTCAGAAGGCCAAGCAAAATATTTAGAAGTGTTTACCAGTAGAAATGACTTATGGGTACAGCTACTAAGCAGCCATAACCCTAAGGTTAAATTGAAAGTTCTGATCAGAAGGGTATTGTAAGTGCATGTACAAAACGCAAAATGTTGAAAATAGAAAATCATCTGGAATATATAATATTTGAAAGAAACAAAAGACATATTACTTGCATGTGTAGTTTTTCAAAATTCACAACATTTGTTAACATTTGGAAAGGTTGGGTCTGAAATAATCTGGTGGAAATGGTAAAAAGAAGTGGATTACGTTGGGTGGGTCATGTGTTGAGAAGGGAAGATAATAAACCTGTGAAAAAGAGCGTAGGATCTGGAAGTGGATGGGTTAAGAGAGAAAGGAGGACCAAAGATTTCATGGAGATATCAGGTGCAGAAAGAAAGTAGTAAGGTTGGTTTAAATGTAGAGGATGCTTAAGACAAGAAGAAGTGGTGGAATGGAGTTTCATCATCATGGCACCAAAGTCAGTGACCCCTCATAAGAGAGAAACTACCGACTTTGAAAAATGATAATGAATGAGTGAAGGGACTGGCTGGGTGTTAAAGCCCAAATCAGTGGTTAGCAGCCCTACAGACTAAGTACAGGGCTAAAGGACTGTCATCGTAACTCTCTGGTGCATCTAATATTACCTGTCTCTTTGATATCTGTTTCTGCCACCTCTGCTTCCTCCCCCGTAAGCACCTAAAATACACAAAGAATAATATTCAATAGTCATATTCCAAATCCACAGGATTAAGTGAATAGAGAAGTATTTCACACTTTAAAAAAGATATTGCTTTTACATGTAAGTAAAGGCTTCTACAAGAGAACCATACGCGAAAATGTAGTTCTTTATTTGAGAAGGATTCCTTGATTTAATACTTGTTTTGTTTTAAATTCAATGATTTAATTACATTTACCTCAAAGATTCTTCACCAACAAAGACATAGGCCGACAACAAAAACATACAAATGTTGCTTATCCTTTTACAATAACGAATAAACAATACAACTATGAATAGGCCGTTTTATCCAAACATTTTCTGACTTATCAAAGAATTTTTAGGTACCACTTTTGTCATTTTGAGGGCACATGTTGCTTAGTGAATCATGTATTGGCTTGGCTGCAGGGCTCAAGTCAGTGTTACATTGCTCTGGCCCATAATGTTATGAGTTCCTATAGGAAATCTATTTATTCAGATGGTCATATCTAAGCCAATACTTACATATTCAATTGGTTTTCGACATTTGTACATTATTTTTGATGCTCTTTCAGAAAATGAAGAAAAAATTGAGAAATTCAAAAAAATAGATTTTTGATGACGTCACACTTCGCCACTCTATAGACTTTCCATTGAAGCATTAGGACACATATTTGTATTGTAATTTGGTTCTTGCTATCATTGAACATACCATCTCTAGGTCCACGTTGATATTCTCTTTGTCTGGCTGGTAGGTTGATCTCCACATCCACCTGTCTGGTCTGTTTAGCTTGGATCTTGGTCATTTTACTAGCATGACGCTTAGCCTTGTGAGCCTTGAGATCTATCTCACTGCGGAAAGCTGCCACAAACTTCTCATTTAGGCATTGGTCTTCTTCACAGAGATAGTGATCAGATCGGAAGTGATCCTCTAGGTCTTCGTATTCACTGAGAGCAGAGAGATGCAAAGAAATACCATCACCACATTATTAGTAAAGCATAAAGTTCTGTACTAACAAGATAATACAGGTACAATATGGATTCTACATGAAGGCAGCTAGGTATTTGTCCAGGACCATTATCCAAATAGCAAATACAGTATCGCCCCTTGGGTAACCTCAAAAGAAGGCCTTTCTTGACAGCTGACTGAGCTAATCCTGTTTACATAGGGGTGCCATGGTCTATTGGATCTATTAATAAAATTTGGGTCTAATGGTAAAGGGTTTGAATCCCTGCCTTAGCACCAATCCCCTTTGGCAAGATATGTATTTACATTTGCTATTCCTTGAATGTCCGAGTGTCTTATCAGGGTAGCTCTATGAAGGCTAGGGTCAATGTAATACTGTGCATCTGTCTTCTGAATTGTCAAACTAGATGGTGCAATGTACATGTAAGTTCTTGGATATCTGTCCATAGGATTTTGTCTAAAGATAAATGTTGTTGCATGTTTTCAACTTCCTAACCACACTATAGAAACATGTTGATCAGAGTTGGCATCAGACAGATTTTGCACTAATACTATACATATATGTTTGGAGCTAGAAGGTTGTTAACTCTGTGTAACATGATCTAAATCCTTTCTAGGTGCTCCAATGGCTCTAAACAGACAGAGCTTACCCTTTGGTGAAATCCTTTACTTATTGGTACCAATTTACCTGCATACAATCAACAATAATTACTTGTAGATTTTAAAGTTACTAAATAACACAAAACCATCCTTTCATTAAAGAAATTGATGTTATTTCTCAAAAGCTTGAATTACAGGAAACAACACATTTAGGCCCCTGTTTGAAACATGAAATAAAAAATTCTTACCCATAGTACTGGTTGGTCACACCATCAGTCTCACAGAAATGACAGAAGTAGTGATCTTTGCGCAGATGGCGGTGAAGCTCATCGTTGTCAAAGTAACGCTCGTCACAGAACTCACACAGAGGATGTCCACGATACGATGTATCGTCTTGATCTCCTGTGCGACGATGCCGAGCTAGATCCTTACGAGTGTAAAACTTACGCTCAGATGATAACACCTAAGTTACAATGAAAGAGGAAAAAAACAAGAAGGTTTGAAGGAGAAATACAGATGAAAGAATTTAGGCAAATTTCAAAACAAAACAAAGCATGCTGTACATGTACCTCTGTACAAAGTGATGACATAAGTTCAATTGGCATGTTTTTGTTTTTTTGTTACTTGAAATACAATCAGCTTGACTTGTATACCTTCTATAAGAAAACATCTACAAATTTAGCAATTAAATGCTTGTTTTATCTTTCAAATGCAATTCTATAGTACGTATACTGTATACAGGTAGATCTATAAACCTGATATGTTAAATTTGAGAGTGACAAGTTTGGCAGTCCAGTCTGTTCTGACGGGCGTTTACCTTAATATTATCCACACAAAGCTGACACGAGAAAAGCTCATGCTCTTTACGCATGTGGACCTGGAGCTTCTTGAAGGTTGAATCTGGTTCTCGTTTGATGCCACAGATTCGACACTCGGTAGTCAGGATCCTCCGGTATTCCCCTTGGATGTAAGTGGTAGCAAAGAAGATGCCACTCTTGCGATCATTGGGAAACTTGTGAGAGATGATCCCATCAAAAAGATGCAGCTTGTTTGTGAAAATAGCCTACATGTTTTGAAAGGAAAGGAAAAGAAAATGGTCAAATTGTTAATTAACTGCTTAAGTTTGTTTGGGGGATGAAATAAAAAACGAGACCATATTCAACATATTTCTTTCATTCTTATCTGGTCTAGACTCTAGCATTATCAAATACATTTAATTGAGGAGGAAACAAGTTAGAAAATGCCAATTATATTTTTTCTTTCAGTTTCACTCGGATCTCGATCTCTAGTCAGAACTCAGAATTTCAGATATTCATTTTCACTTCAGATTTATCAATCATCAATCAAGTCAACGTCAATCAACTTCAAAGTTTCAGTAATTTTAATATTTATTCATTTTAAAATTTGATTATTAGAACATCAAGGCAAGGATGAGTAATAGATAACATCACAGTTAACTTTTATTCTGTTTATTTACTCAAGCAAAAGAAGAGTAAGAGATCCATCCATCTAACACCAATTGAATCACATGGGACTGAGGCATACAGTTTGCACATACCTTTGGCATTTCCGAGCGGCATACTGCACAATACATCTGATTACAGATCACCCTCATCTTGGTAGAACACTTAAAACAGATTGGGTGATTACAAGGTCCAATAGCATAGATCTTGATCTCCTGACAACACAGGACACACGTAGATGTCAGACTATCGGTAGTTTTCGACATTTTTGCTTCTAAGATTCCTGTTCTTTAGAAAATTAGATGAAATTTGTATCCTAAAATTACTAGGCGGATTATCAACGGCACAGCACACTACGTGTACAGTAGTCGGGTGGCGTGAAAGAAGTGAACCTAGTACGAAGCAGCTCATCGGATTGCATGTATGGTGCGTGACCTTTGACCATCTCTATATTATTACGTAAATTAGTCATTTCTATTTGCAAAAACTGTTGCAATACATGTATTTTTAAAAATCATGATTCATATTAAATTGCATACATTTGTTTTCTTTGTTGTTAAATTGCATTGAAATATCCTAATTAAAATGACAAAGGGAACAATAATTGTCGCGTTGATTAATTAGGCGCGGATCCCGGCGCGGATCCAGGGGGTGGCGATCGGCCCTTGCCCCCGCCCCCCCCCCCGCAAAAAAAAAAAGAAA
>JAVYIG010018334.1:0-20773 GCA_035222895.1 Strongylocentrotus droebachiensis | reverse complement strand
TTTTACGCATCAACAAAATTGTTTTGCCTTGTAATCATTTTTTCCTCGTTTATAGAAGACATACTCATTTTCCGTTGATTGAATCCGTTGACATTTGGATCTCAATAACAGCATAAAAGCTGTTAATGCAGCCACTACACGTAATTGTATTCTTGAATTTGACAAAAGTAACAGCCTTCATTTTTTCTCTCATTCTGTGTAAGTATTGGGCATATCCGCTATGTGTACAAGAGCTCGCTAAATGATTTTTTGAAATAATTTATTGATGATTTGAAATAGTTTTCCTTGGGTTCGCTTAAACGAGGTAGGTCTGCATGTTAAACAGAATGTGGTTGTTCCTCTGTCAAAAATGTACATGAAATTGTATTTGAATAATTATATTGTAAACTGGAAAGCTAGAGGTGAGGAATAGATAAAGCGAGCTAAGAAGCTGACAGATAGGGAGGGAGGGGAAGATGGAAAGAGGACGGGCACACAGATGAATTTAGCAAGGAAAAAAAGACGGAACAGAGAACGACTTGCGAGGAAATTTCATTTCTTGTCCTCTGTTAACACTTTAAGAGTGACCAGGCGAACCCTTTCATTCAAATCATAATTTTGTCCCCTGCTCTTCACTTCCCATTAGGTAAATGAGGATGAACCATGGCAACCCATCTATTCATAATGATTCTCGAAATCAGTTGACCCATATATAAATTCAGGGGGTACGTGGAAGGTAATAAGTGCTCCTCCTTTAAGTACAGCTAGTCCCAACTCTTCACTATCTATTTGAGATTGATTCGATCTCACAGCGAGGCACATGACAAAAGACAATGGGATGATGACAGAGGCTGCATGGTCTACATTGTATTGGGGGGGGGGGGGTGGTTGTAAAAGGGAGGTAAAATTCCAATCGTTTTTTTGCAGAATGAAGGAAAGAGAGGCTTATATTTTTAGATGACGATTGCACACAAGTAAGAGAAAGAGTGATAAAGTGAGAGGGAGGGAGAGAGAGAGAGAGAGAGAGAGAGAAAAGAGAGAGAGAGAGAGAGGGAGAGAGAGAGAGAGAGAGAGAGAGAGAAAGGTTTTATTCACATCATTACGGGGTAGAAAAGTGACACTTTAGTTTTAAAAAGGGGCTCTACTCGGTTATGCCTCCCACATATACCACAAACCACATACCACATACCGTAAACGTACACTGTTAGAACAAGTATTACAATTTTTAATCAAGTTGGTTAAAATTTTAATCAACCACGGATTACCAGGTGAATCACACAATCGTTGGTTAAACTTTAACCAACAGCCTGTTGATTAAAACTTTAACCTGTGGTTGATTAAAAATTTTAATCAATTATTGGTTAAAAAAATTTGCTCAATGTTGGTTAAAATGGTGTTGATTAAACTTTAACCATTTGTTGATTAAAACTTTAATCTTTTGTTGGTTATTTATGCTTTGTTCGGGGCTGATTCACATGTTGTTGGTTAAACTTACATGGGTCGTTGGTTAAAATTGTAACCATTGTAGGTTAATTATTTTTTGATTCACACGATGTTGGTTAAACTTTAGTGGGTTGTTGGTTACAGTTATAACCACTGTTGGTTAAACTTACGGGGGTTTGGAGGTCTTATCCTCGTGTTTGCAGATAAGAAATGGTTTAATATGATTATCATCAATGCTAAGATTGGAAGGAAGAAGTGAAATAAGGTTCTTGCTCAAATTAAAAACGCTTTGTGTCCCGGCCCGTAGGTTGTAGCTCAGCCAGTAAGTGCAACGGATGACCTACCCAAATTGCATGCATGAAGACGTTTCACTTCATGATGACATCTTATTTTATATTTAATTGTTTCAAACAATTAGATACAATTAGATTTAAAAATAAGATTATTATTCATGCATGCAATTTGGGTAGGTGATCCGTAATAGGCCTACACTTCTCCTTCTTTAATTGGGTCTGCATCCTTCACGGTTGAAGATTCTTGCAGGCTGATGAGTGTGTGTGTGCTTACGTTAGCCAGGTGCACGGTGCAAGAAAAATGCTACTTATTGGTTGAGCTACGTACAGCCTAGGGGACACAAATCGTTTTTGATTTGAGCAAGAACCCTATTTCACTTCTTCCTTACAATCTTAGAATTGATGATGATAATATTAAAATAATTTCTTACCTGAAAACACGCAGATAAGACCGTCCAAACCCCCATTTCTCAGGTCCTCGCGACAACCTCCATTGTTAATTTTGTCGCACGCGTAAACTGCGTGTACTTTGCATGTACTTTATTATGTCGAGCGATCGCTAGCTACGCGCTTCGATATCGTTCCGTTGGGTCACGTGACCAGTACTTTAATCAACATTGATTAAACTTTAACCGGAAGGGGGCTTTCATTACTGTCGGAATTTCGTTTTTAATCCATGCTGGGTTACAATTTTTGCCAACGACTTAGACTTAACCAACATAGGTTAAAAGGAATAATTTTGATCAACACTGTTTTTAACCAACGCAAGATTAAAAGTAAATTTTAATCAACACTACATTTTTAACCAACGTTGAGCGTTTTTTAATCAACAATTTTTTAACCCGCAGTTTTTTAATACTTGTTTTAACAGTGTACGATATTGAAGTCCTTAACATGACTTTTGTATGATAATTTTAACAGTATGTTTTTGTGGGAGAAAGGTGGAATGACATGGAATCGTGAAGGCAATGACAGAATAATGATATAACAATAACATTTATACTCTATTCGGATCCACATGCAGTGCAATTCATTTCAATTACAGCCTAATTCGAGGAAGATTCAGATGAGTTCGATATTTGCTGGCATCATTCACTAATACGCCATTTGTGCAAAAATTCATTAGAGTTTGATATTCACTGGCAATATGCAATAATACTCCATTTATCTTGCGAACTCATGGTTTTGTTTTCCAACTTTGCTATGCATGTTACCTATTTATGGTTCATGAAGTTTTCAGGCCCCGAGCAAATTTAATTTCTAAATTCCTTTTAAAGAAAAGAAAATTGGTAATTGATTCACTTTGATATGCAGGTATAAACGGTTCAGTCTATAGAAGATTTTTTTTCATCAAAAATAATGATGATCAATAAATATTAAGCATCACATTAGATACGAGAGTAGGAAAAATACGAAAAATAAAACATGTAAGAAACAGACGACGATTTGGTTTTTGGAAAAGAGAATATTGGGCAAAAAGTGACACAAAGAGAAAATTAGATCATGCATGTTAATACACCGTGGCCAAAAACGTTAGACATTTTTCTTCTTTTTATGCGTCTTTGCATTAAGTGGTTGTGATAATATTATTATTCTCTATAGATAAAGCTAATATCTTTTCAGAACTTGATTGATCAATTTAAAAAGGTCATAGAGATTGATCAATAAATTTCTAAGAAGATATAAACGTTATATATCAGGAATAAATCTATTGTTACAATCATTATATGAGCAGAGGCAAAGAAAAAAAGGTGTTTTCCAACTTTGCAGGCAACAGTGTTTATCGATTCGCTGATGAATAAAAGAAGACACTAAACCTCTCGAGGAGAATTCAGCCTCACTCTTTAGTGCATTAGCCTTTTCCTTAGAGGCTCCTTGACTGTACCGATATTAATGTCATTACATCACCATCACATATAGGCAGTCTGTCCTCACACTAGCGAAACAGTCATGTTGCCTGATCAGACACTTGGACTTACTTAAGCCCCACGTTAGCTACTTGCGCCTTCTATATAGCAAACAATGCATAATCGGTGCCTGTTGGTCCCCCATGATCCCTTTTTCTTATGTTAATTGAGAGCTGATTCGATGAGATAAACACCTGTCAGTGACCTAGCAGGGAGGTCTAATCCCCCTGGCCAAACTAGTGCAGACGTACTTTAAGGATCTGCTAGAGCCAACACTATATGATAATGATTTCCACGTGTTTTGTTGTTAATACAATTTCTCTTCTGCAATTAACCCCCCTCCCCCCCCCCCCCCCCCCTCCTCACTCCCTTCAACAAAATGTTTCTTTAAACATTGTTGATTATTCATTTTACAACGCCAGAAATCAGCATGAATACAGGCGTAATTACATGGGCAATTATTGCCTGTATAATCAAATGACGATGAAAATGAAAGAAAAATAAAGGGAAAGGAGAGTGGGGTGTAAATAAGAACGGTCATGTTCTGTCGCATTTCAGTCATCTGGTAGTACGGGTGCCCCCAACGACACCGGCGCTTATCCCCCACCTCTTCAATAGCTGGGCCCAGATTCCAGACAGGAGTTATTTGAAAAGTGTGCGCGAAAGACATGCAGTATACCTGTAATCATTTTTTTTAAATAGAAAGTATTATACAGTAACTGCCTAATATCGTTTCAAAAATTATGTTCACGAGAGCAAGTACTAGCCTACATCATGAAAGATGTTTCGTACATATAATTATGTTTCTCAAAAATGATCAGACGAGTCTAAAAAATGCAATACTTACACGATCCTCGTTCAGGATCTAATGGTTTTCTACACGGGGAGAAAAATAATAGGTTTGCTATCATTAGGGTATACCGGCGTCAGCGTCTTATTTTGGCGGGAATGTATAGTTGTTTGTTCAATTCCAAGAACTAGTTCATAGGGTGATAATGAGGCTAATGGAATAATTCTAGTTAGAGGCTGGAATTTAATGGTGGATAGAAGGAGATGGCCGATGGAAAAGAAATCAATCCCGTTGTCACAATTATTTCTGTTTCTATATGGTCACCTTTTTCTCTCTCTCTCTCTCTCTCTCTCTCTCTCTCTTAAGTATTATCTTTTCCTTGTATGCTGAAAAAAGCAACTGTACTCTGCATTTAATTAGTTTTACAATGGTATTACGGAAACATGTTCTTTTACAAACGTGAATTAATGTAGTGTTTGTTTAACTTCAAACAGGAGTTTACAGTCCAATTAGAATTCGTAATTAGTAGTGATCGGTTTATTTATTCAAAATACAAAAAATAATATATAGGATTGGTTATTTTGAATTTTTGGATCCATCAAATTTAGAACAAAAGTTACAAAATTTAGTCAAATATCACAAATATCGAAGAACAGTGTATGATAGTACTACACACGTTATATGGCAAACATCACTTGGTCCATAAATTTTCAAAAGAATATTTAGAGGAATCCTTCTCATACTATTTTTGCATAATGAAGTTCTTATTCAAAAGGATGCAAAAGACGAGATAGATCACAACATTAATTTGTACCTTCACAAGTATTCACCATTTTATTTGAAAGTTTTGTACTTTATGATCAGAAGGGAAAAAAGATTGAATTTGAATATCAGTATCAAAGGAAAATGAACGAACGGACAAAGAAAAGTATACAGCCAAAACAATAAGACGAGATGTTCTGGTCAGTCCCGAAGTAAATGCTCGTTGGACTATAATTTATGCTTCGACTTTTCCCGCGCTTTCAGTAAATGGGATGCTGAATTTATTGCCACACATCTTTCGAGTGAACTCAAATCGACCTCTTTGATTGGTACATCTCCAGTTTCTCCTTCAGCATGTGATTAATGGAGAGGAAAGGTTTGAATATTTAAAAGGAAATCAGCAAATAGCTATAGGTGATTTCCTAGTAGATACCCCACTACGCATTGACCTGTGGACGAACGAACACAACGTCATCAAGGCGTTTATTGATCAAACAAGAGCATGTTAACACTGGTCAATTATAGAAAGCCATAAAAGAAGCTCTCGGAGTTAGGATACACAGAACAAAGTTGCGTCGAACGAGGAAATTCCTCATTCAATAAAGAAAATAAAGAAAAATAAAGATGATAAAGCCATGTTAAGTCTCCCCAATTCATTTCTATTGATTATCTTTTATAATTCTATTTTGTAATCATGTTTCCATTTTTTGTGTGTTCTCTGTTTTTCTTATATTGTATATAATCTGTATTTTATACTTTCATAAACAATATTTTAATGGATTTGAATCGAAAGAAAACTTGAACTTGAACTACTGTCTACCAATATGTATAAAGATACTTAAAATAAAGTCAATGAAGTTTAACAATAAATAGGCCTACTGATGTACGCCTCAAAATGAGGTTTGGTTATAGAACTTAAGTTAAACATTCACATGCTTCCCTCTACACAGGTATGCCACTGAACAGGACTGTAATAACAGTCTCTCTTACTTTCTGTTATAAATAACCAGACAAATATCCCATACGAGGATATTACATCAGCTATCAATCTTGTTACGTTGGTTTGGTGTACCATAAATAGTAGCTACTGGCAATGTTAACACACTAGAGAACTGAAGTAGATGGCGGGAGGGAAGAGGAGGAGCGGTTTTACTTTTCTCCAATAGTTCAACAACAACAACACCAGCATTGGCGTGAAATTATCGTACGAGATCGGAAGTGGTTGCCATTAACAGGTCAACACTTGGATCCATTATCCTCCCGAGCCGGTCGAAAGCTGAACGATGAAGAGCGATCTAGCTGGGATGATGAAAGCATTTGGGCTTTCAATTACATCACAGTTCGGTCAGGGAGTATTGTCAATTTTTAGCTTGTTTTACATGAATTTGCCTTCCAGTGCGTCCCCGATCTCTTTAATCACTAGCTATAGTGTTTCATCGGCACTACGTTACTCGATATTTTTAATATGCGCGTCGCAAAATGTTTGTGGAATAAAACAGTTTGCTAAAAGGAAATATTAAATTCAGTTTGGCTGAAGGCAAGCCCCTAGAGTTGACAAATGACGATGCCAACCTGTTCCCAAGGTGAATTAATCCTTGATTAACGAATTTTTGAAGGACGTACATGAAATAATAAACACTAACAGGAAATTGTGAAAATGACGCACGTTTGAATACCAGGGGGGTGTTTCACAAAGATCCTAAGTTAAACTTATCTCTAAGTCGGACTTAAAAATTATGGAAAGCCATTAGCATCTTTGAAAATATTTTGTAAAAGTTATTTTGAAAGGCATAAAATGTTGATTCAAATCATTCATAGTTTCTATCATCAAGGAGACTTCATGTTCTGGATTTGGAATTCATAAAAAGTCTAAAATACTTTAATTTCTGCTTTTGAATATATTTTATTTTAAGGCTCCAATGGCTGTCCATAATTTTTAAGTCCAACTTAGTGTTAAGTTCTACTTAGGATCTTTGTGAAACACCCCCCAGATGTTAAGCTACCATTTTGGTAAACAATATTTTGTTAAAACTAAATCGTATGTAGTCCTATAGTAATTGATGGTAAGATATAAGAAAAATTAACTTTAGCTATGGTTCAAAAGACTGTGTTTGTGTTTTACCTCGATCGTTCGAGATAATAACGTAGGGGGGATTTACTATTTGCATATATTCACCTTCTCAATTTGTAGTAACTGTGTTTCTTTCACTGCCCAGGTCCATATCTCTCTCTCTCTCTCTCTCTCGCTCCGTCTCTCTCACTTCCTCCCCCTCCCCTACCATCTCTCTCTCTCTCTCTTTCTCTCTCCATTTCTCATTAACTCATCTCGTACTCTTTATATCTCTCGTTTTACCATTTTAATCACTCTACTTCTAGTTCAGTGCATTTGCACCTGTGATCGTCTTTTGTCAATTTCATCAACGTATCACGTGACACACCCTTCACCATGTTCACTTTACACTCTATTGAACGTGATGATATTATAGTGGGAACTGAGCCCTGGGCCACGTCGTTTAAAGATTTGTGATTTATCTATAGATCGATCACAAATCACTTTGATGGTGATTTGGTGGGGACTTAAGATCAATTGTTTCTTGCCTTTTTATATGACGGGAACTTAGACGTAAATTAATGAAATTCACATTTATCGTCTGTTCGGAGCCAGAACTCAGAAGGACGTTAACGCTGTATTAAAGCATTATGAGTGAAAGCACCCCGGCCTCCAAACAGACGATATGGTGATTTTTTAAAGAACCTTTGTTCTTTTCGTATTTAAATCTCACAGATCACTGTGATTATTTTGTTAGCACATTTAAATATGATTGTGTTGTACGAATGACAAACGACCGATACATTACAATTCTTGAAATCTCGTCCGTCAAAATATAACTAAGAAAATGCTTTGAAATAAAAGTCCTTGTCGTATACCTTGGAACAAATATATTTGTCGTATCCCTATGAAAAACCATCGAAAGATTATACAATTCTAGACAAGTAATGATTAGTATTGAATAAAACAGAGATGTGTTTTATGCGTGGGAGGTATTTCCGTTCCCCCCAGCTCAAATGTAAAGTCCACCTTTTACCAGGGCAATCTGTTATTCTATCTATAGGTCTGCTGCCAATGCATCCATCTTATCTAACACGTCCAAGTCTGTGTCGAAGCAGATCTTTTAGTGGTTGTTGTGGTGAATCTCTAAGTTGGCCCAACAGGGACACACCACAATATTATTTATCACTATTTCCCCTTTCTCTCTCTCCCTTTCCCTCTCCATACGTCTTTCTCTCCCTCCCTCCCTCCCCCTCTCTCTCTCACACACACACACACTCTCTCTCTCTCTTTACTTCTCTTTCTATCACATTTCAAATTGTGGGCAAGTCCACTGGGTATTTTGTCTTTTACATTAAGACTATAATTAAAAGATATAAGTATGCCTGACGATCGTATCAAGTTAGAAACTCTGTTGTCATGACTGCAGAATTCAGAACAAAACAGCAAGGACAACGATACTTTAGGTTTTAATTGTATTTATCATTCCATGATTCTTGGTAACGCAAAGGACTTACATTATTAAATACATTGGGCTTTTGCACTTGTATAACATTTTATCATTATCTCTGTCCATCGGTCTTTCATTTGCTCTTTTTAATGATCTCTCCTTCTCACGCACCCGTCCTTCCTTAACACTTGGCTTGTGTAACGTTTCCATCATTATGGTCATCTCTCTGCTCCCTCGTATTTCTTTCCATTCCTCACATTATCTCTTTGTCTCTCTCTCTCTCTGTCAGTCTCACCATATTTTCATTTCCATCTCTCAGTGTCCCACTCTCATCCCTTCTTACCGCATCATAACCACCTTATCCCTCATTGTGACGTTCTAGGTGGCATAGCTTCCTATAAGAGCCCCTCTCTTCCTCTCTCTCTCTCTCTCTTTCTCTCTCTCTCTTTCATCATCAATATCTTTCTCTTTCCCTCTCTCTCTCTCTGTCTGTCTGTCTCATTATATTTTCATCTCTCGGTCTCCCACTCTCATCCCTTCTTACCGCATCATAACCACCTTATCCCTCATTGTGACGTTCTAGGTGGCATAGCTTCCTACAAGAGCCCCTCTCTTCCTCTCTCTCTCTCTCTTTCTCTCTCTCTCTTTCATCATCAATATCTTTCTCTTTCCCTCTCTCTCTCTCTGTCTGTCTGTCTCATTATATTTTCATCTCTCGGTCTCCCACTCTCATCCCTATACTTACCGCATCATAACCACCTTATCCCTCATCGTGACGCTCTCGGGTCGCATTGCTTCCAACAAGAGAGCCCACCCCCTCCCTCTCCCTCTCTCCCTCTCTCCCTCTCTCTCCCTCTCTCTCTCTCTGTGTCTCTCTCTTTCATCATCAATATCTCTTTCTTTCCATCTCCCACTCTAACCCCTCCTGATACCGCATCCCAACCGCCCTATCCCTCATCGTGGCGTGCTGGGACACACTGTTTTCATCAAGATTGACTACCATAACCGCAACCCAGAGTGAATGAAGCACCAGAGAAGTCATGAGGACAGACTGATGATGAATTAATGAAATGAAAGAATTCTTGGTCAAATGTTCTGTCAATCGTCAGGCACGTAGCCAGAGTTTGATGTTTGGGGGGGGGGGGCACATACATTGATCGAGGTAAACAAAAAAAGGGGTCTAAAAAAGTACAACCAATCTTGGAAACAAACTTGGGGGCACGTGCCCCCCGTGCCTACGTGCCTTATCGTTTCGGTTTGAATATGTAAATACATTTGTATAGGCTGTCATATTAATTCAAGAAGCATTAGACATTTTTGTTTTCCAAAACAGTGAATTTTAGCGATTATAAAGGAAACAATCTTTAGAGGATTGCAATCAACATTTAGTTCCTAAAGAGAAGATAGAGAGCACTGGTGAAGTATTATCTGTCAGCTTTCTTTCTTTGCACCTTCCCTTTCTAGAAGCAGACTACTGGCAGCAGCCCCCCCCCCCCACCGCCTCACAATGAAAAGTTCAAATTTGCACCCTCAGAAAGTGCAACACTAACTAGGGCGCAAATTTGAACTTGCAAAACTGCACCTTGGAGATGGCCTGATTTAGGAGGGTGCAAAATTGAACCTCAAGAGGGGCAAATGTACATCTTTACTTTTACTATACTGGTTTTGGGTGCGAATTGAGAACATTCTTTTCTGCAGCACAATCACTATAAACACATCGCAATCATTAGCCATTTGATTTTTCGTTGTTAGTCGCTTTTTTAGTATAAAGTCTGTAAACAAAGGAATGACAAAGGAATACATTAGACCGAAGAATGTAAAGAGCCAGAGTGAAGCATCAATAAAAGGTAGATGGTAAAACTTGAATAAAAGAATATTTCGGAGAAGATTCAAAAGAAGAAAAACAAATCACAGATGAGTAGCTTTTTACAACAACAAAAAGGCACTCCTCCGACTCGTATTCCACTATAACATTACGGATCAACTAAGGAAAGCAACGTCGTTTAAAAGAAATCACAATTTACAGGAGAGAAATCACGGAATAACTCCACGGCGTAAGTACCAAAATGATCTCCTTGAACGTAATATTATTCAGTACACCGTACCGTACCCCCTGGCAATTCGAAATTTGATGAGGCTCTATAATACGAAACTAAAACGTGTAGAAGTCGCTGGTCACAAATAGAGGCGACACGCAATTATGCTATGCGAATATAGAGCTGCATGGTGAAAGAGAGAGTATTCGAAGTGGAGGGTGATCGAATGTCGGCTTGAATTGAGACGACTGTCCAGCCATGCAGGAACCCGTACACAAACTTGAAGATGTCTTCGAGAAAAATAAAACGACGAGGACTTAGAGAGAGGTATCGGTGTATAGGTCATTCGAGGTCAAGCCGATTAAAGGAAACAACGAAGACAATAATAGTAGTGCATGTAATCCAGCTATTTAAACATGACTTGATGCAAATCTTTTCAAAGTGATATGGAATGCAAGATTACCATGAAGAAGGTTCTCAAGTTTTGGGCTATGATTATTTTGGGGGTAAATTATCATACTCACACAATGCCGCAGTCGGCCGCCCTATTTTAAGGCTAGTGTTAGAAAATAGAAGGAAAAAACAAAGCTGCACTATTGATATTAATATGGACAATATGTTTTATCAATCCTGTTAATTGGAATTAGAATCGGGACCATGTATAGTTCAGGCATAATATTTATTAAACAGAAAAAACATGGACACGTGTGTGTTAGTGCTTTCGACAGTAGATGTGAACTTAGGCACGGTAGACAAGGAGGATTCAAATTAATCAACTCAAGCCTGAGAAGCTCACATACCGTGACTCCACGTAATTCTGAAGTAAGAGGGCGTTAAACAAGACTTTAATTGAACCCGAAAGGGTAATGTGTTTTCTAATCCCGAACAAGTCTCCTTTAAAACTCTCCACACTCCTGCAGCCTATAAATAGTGCGTGTTTTCGCTGCTAACCGTGAAGGCGTGACTTCAGCACGGGACTAAGTGATAAGAGTGAAAGGTCAACGGGGGTTTGCGGAAAGGCGCCGTCCAAGTCCCGGATGGAAATTAAAACATTAATGACACATTGAGGTTAAATTGAAACGGCATTAAGTAGAAGACATGAGTAAAAGGCCGTATGTCTCAGGCAGAGTGGCTTAATCAGTAGGCACGTCTGGACTGGAAGGTCATAGACTCAAGTTTTGCACAAGCAGAAGACACCGCTGCAAGCGTGCATTCTGTCCCATAGTGCATGCTGAACGAAGAGCCTGGCCTAACTTGAAACACAATACAACTTTAAGGAGTCTGTCAGAAAGCTATTGGTACTTTGTATTCACCGGATGTGTTCACGAACACCGTAATAATTGCTTCACTATTTAAAGGCCTTCTTTCCTTTTGAATCATTATAATACAAAAATATCGATTACTAAAAAAAATATAACGTAATGCACTTAGCCAATATGACGAGGCGCACCATTTTCCACCGCGGCTTAAGCCACGCCACCATGAAAGCTAAGGGTCAAGAGTGACCCCAAAAGTGGATGAATATCTTGCCAAATTACGTTAATGCTTTGGCATGGATTCTCTGTAATCCACAGTCCATTAAACATTTCTACAACGTAATATCATTTTACAAAAAAATGATGGAAGTTTCACCAAAAGCGTGTTTTTAGTTTTTAATGCATTGTAAAATAATATGATATCAAAGCGCGCCGTTATGCAGAAAACGGTTTTTCTTAACCTGTCAAGACTTTAATAACCGAAAGATGCACTCTTCATTTCGGAACTCTATTACCATGACGACGGCGTAAAGCTATAGGATCTTTTCAAGTAGAGGACTCGACACGAAATTGCATTTTGTTCTATCCGGGAAATATTTCAGCGATTGCCGCCAGGAGATTAGATCAGACATCATTACCGACAAAAGTCTTGCAGGCAAAAACTTGAAATGAATTTTACATTGTCTTTTGGGGGTTATGATTCCTTTTTTCCGTATTTTATTTTTTTTTCATCTCGGGGAAAGGCTATAGGTCCGTATATGCCTGTCGGACATGTAATATAATAAAAGGTCGAACTTGAGAGATATTATTTTCACTTGTTCAAAGTGCATTCGGATTGTTCAATATTGAGACGATGACAGCACAAGGTTTTTATTAGTGTCGTGACTTTTGGATGATTATGGTATTGAAGCCTGGGAGATTTATTCCGGTATGTTCCGAGTTCTGTATGAGACACTCTACACACGATTTGAGAGAGAGAGAGAGAGAGAGAGAGAGAGAGAGGGAGGAGAGGGAGGAGAGAGAGAGAGAGAGAGAGAGATAGAGAGAGAGAGTGCGTGACACAGATAACAGAAGACATCGGAGAATACAGATGGAGAAGTTGTGAGGAAGGGATTAACTTTGATCAATCTGGAGGAATCAAAACTGAATCCGTGATATTCATAATTGAAGCTCATGTTATTGCAAAACAACAACATTTTTGTTAAAAGCCAAAACACAATTACATTTTAAATAAATAGGCATGATAAAATGGTAAGTATAGTGTGTAATTACAACAACAATATTGGGAATGGGCCGCTTTTTGGATGGAAGACTTAGCGATGATAATGCCGAAGGGGATGTAATAGATAGAGAGAAATTAGAAAGAGGCTACAGAGAGAAGGAATTGGAGAGAGAGAGAGATAGAGGTAGAGGAGGGGGAGAAGGAGAGATAGAGAGAGAGGGGGAACAGAGAGAAAGAGAGAGGAGAGAGAGGGGAGAAGGAGAGAGAGAGAGAGAGAGAGAGAGAGAGAAAGAAAATGAAATAGAGGGAGAGAGAAAGAGAGAGAGAGCGAGAACAAAGGAAAGAGAGCAGATAGAGAGGGGATATAGAGAGAAAGAGAGAGGGGGAAGGAGAGACATAGAGAGAGAGATAAAGAAAGAAAGAGAGAGAGAGAGCATGGGATAGAATAGTGAAATATCTAGACAGAGGGAGAGATCGAGATAGGAAACGAGGAGAGACAAGTGGAGGAAGTGTGAACATGCCAAACACATTTTGTGTCTGTATAATTGAAACCGCCAAAAGTTGACTCTATCTCTCTGTGAAGTGACAGAGGATAAGTTAATGTGCAAGAACGCTTTAATCAGAACAGATGCTACTCCTATGGTATTAGTAGTGAGTGATTGAAACGGTATTACGGTAATAGGAATGGGGCGCTTGTGGAATGGAGGGCATGGTGATGTTACTGCATGCACGTAATGCACTTCCCCTGATTTATCATTTTACGGAACATTTTCTTCTCTTTTTTTGGGGAGGGGGTGTCAATGGATTAACAAAATATCAGAAGAAAATAATGGCATGATATTCGACCTCAGGAAAGTCTTTAATCACTTTACCTGCAAGCTATAACCCTATACCTCTCTTCCCCCAGTAAGTATAGATATCAATATCATATTCTTCAATTTTGTGTTGTAAGTTGACATAATTAGGATTTTAAACTGTATGTTTATTTTTCTCCCTCACCGCTTTATCACTCTCTTCTACTCTTGTGTTAATTTTCTTTTCTCCACCCAATCTCTGTCCATCACCCCCTTTTTCATCTCTTTTACTTTATCGATATTCACATCTCCTCCACTCTCTAAAAATAAATTAGTCGACCTATCTTTTCCTGCTCTTTCCCTTTCTTACTACATCATGCAATTTGGTAGAAGAATTAAAGATATTTGTATTTTAAGTACAAGCAGTCTGTATACACGTGTTGAACAGTGACGGTAAAAAAAATGGAGGCATCCATTAGAAAGTAGATGACGTCTTTTCCCGCCATTAGTCTTGTTTTTCCCCTTTTTCCGCGCGCGACACGGATCCCATCTGCCCTTGGAACTGGATAACATTTCATCTTGGTGTTTTAGCCTGGCATCTTCGGAAAGTGAGATGTTTTTGGATTTTATTTTTATCGCCAAAGTTATACGCGAGAGATTGTATTCTTCTCTCTCGTCATCCATTATTCAACGTTTGGCGCGGTTCAAACAGCAATTAAATCGGTTTTAAGGCATCGTTATCATGCAGTGTGGATTATTCTTCGCGAAACACAGCAGTTTGAAATGGCGTTTGCATGGTGGCGTTTTTTAATAGAAAATTTACGTTCTGAGATCGGTGTACATTTTTTATACACCTTACTGCAATATAAATGTATACATTAATATATAATTCTATCCAATACCATGATCCTAGTATTATTATCTATAAGCATTCATACTTCGCGCAGTATTGACATCATGCAAGATGCCAGTGTGTTCATTTCATGTTGAAAAATAGACTAAGTGATTTATTTTCTCCCTTATGTTATCAATCTGCCTGATTTTATCCCCTGCCCATGCCTCTTTTATAACGTATATAAATCTCACACAACGCACGCTTCATTTCTATATCTGCTTAACCCCGTTGACAGTATACTTGCTTCTCATAAAGTGAACTAGACAAACTAGACAAAACAATCCATTTATTCGGGATGCAACTTTTATTGATGTTAATATTGAGACGCTCACAATAAATAGATGGTGAAAGAGAATAAATATGCAGAGAGAAAGAGAAAGATAAAAAGAGAAAAAGTATGAAGAGAGAGGGGACAGGGAGAGGTATAGGCATGGTAGGGGGAGGAGAGAGGGAGAGGGAGAGGGTAAGAGAGAGAGAGAGAGAGAGAGAGAGAGAGAAAGAGAAAGAGAGAGAGAGAGAGAGAGAGAGAGAGAGAGAGAGAGAGAGAAGGAATTCGGTTGGATGAGAATCTTAAAGGTAGTGTATCCTTTTTGCAGCCAATATCAAATTTTGTAAAACTGTGCAGGAATTATGAATATATCACGTAAGTCTATCTGTGAAATTTAAACGTATAGTGTCCTAGTATTCAAATTATGCAAGGAAACCCGTTTACTTTCTAGACTTTACTGACAGACTATTGAGTACCTGAATGACTTGTTTTTTTATTTGGTAATAACATGCATAACATGAGCTGTAAAGGGTACATGAACATTTGCCTACATCAATAACCCACTTCTTACAATGGCCAAAATTAAACTGATTGAATCTTTGCGCTGCATAAAACGTAGGACAATTCGGTACAATGGTCTAAAATCAATCTCAATTAAACGACTGCAACTCTTAAATTCGATTCGACAACTAACGGTCGTTATTTTCCCACAAAAAGACATTTTCAAGCCCTTTCGTTGTGAGGGAAGTTCTAAATTAATATCATCTTTTAAATGCCGTTATAATTTAACCTTTTCATTTTTGGGGCCTACAAATGGGACATTCCTACCCTTCAACTAAAAGTAAACACCAGTAAGGAAGATATAAAGAAGGAGAAGGGGATTCATCTGCAAACAAGAGACCACTTTTCGATGGGGCTATATTCACCTCAACACACAAACTCATTGCTAAAACATATATACCTCAGCTCTTCATATAAAGAGTTTGGAGGTAATATTAGGATGGCGCTAGAAATCTCTCTATCTCGTCCCTATCGCGTTACGTGCCCATGAAAATTCATGAATCCCGATTTAGGCTACAAGTTTTACATTCGATCGGCTGGCTAATTCTCCCTGGGCATAGCCACTATTTGAAGAGGAACATTTTAACTGTTTAGACTGCTCTCCTTTGCAAATACGCCAGGGGTGTCTCTTACCACCCCTTCTTCTTCTTCTTCCTCTTTTGTCCCCTTTTATTTGTTCTTCTTCTTTTCGTCTTCAATACTGTCTACAAAGAATATAATAGCTGGATGATTCCACTTGCCTGAGGAGTTTGTATAGTACTGACGATGAGGACTTCTTGAATGTATTCCTATTTCTTGTCAGAAATATCTGAGCTAGTAATAGGGTGACCTCCATGCAATACACAAAAGCATAAATTTAAGGGGCTGGAGAATGCTTTGGGGGCTGATGAAAGCACCTCTCCCCTCCACCTATGACGTAACCCGTGATAGTAAACCCGTAAACAACTTGACACTTACCATGCAATGCAATCGATGAACCAGGTAGATGTGAGTATAAGCCCTCATTTTACTCGATGTACCAGTTTTCAAAACTTATGTTTAGATTCTCATAAAATTCACATGACTGAAAAGAAATTTAGATTTTTACTTGATTATTGGGGATATTTTTTTTTTTTTTTTTTTTTTTTTTTTGGGGGGGGGGGGGGGGGGGGAGGGGTCGTCAGTAATAAAAAAATTAATTAAGTTAAATTAAGTTAAATGGGATAGGATTATCATACTTCTTTTTTTTTAGATCACTCAATAAACGAAATATTCGTGTTATTGAAAAATTATTAACATAATATTCAGCAGTATTGTGATATTATTATAATTATTGTAAAATACAATTCACTCTATTTCAAAAGACTGAAAGTTAATATCGCACTTGTGAATCGGGAATAGCATAAGGAGGACTCCCATTTCCCTTTCCCCTTCCGTATAAGATTCATACTTGTTTAATGACATGATGCTCAACATGCTCTAGACAACTGATACCACGACAGTTCATCAGCATTGTTATCAGACCAATCATCTCCAGAAAGTCACTTTATCTTACTTCTGTAATCTCTGGAGCTAATGAAATAAATTCTTATTAAGGTTTTATCTCTCCACACATTCCCATTTCCCTGCCAGTACATGTATTTACGTTCCTGTCTTCTGCTTAAAGAGAAAGTGTTGTCAGTCGATGGGTGTATATAGGTAAGACTGTCTTCATCCAAGAGGCAATTTTCAGTTTGTCCTTCTGATGCAACGAAATACATCTATTTTTTCAATCTAAATTTCAATTTCAATTTATTTATGTTTCCAACAAAACATTACAAATTAATTGTAAACATTTACAACAAGTGTAGAAATACATATTGGAAACAGAGGGTTCCACTGAAAAGCAATGCTTGTACAACTTTGAACACCTAAAATGATACTTAGGAATAATGATTAAATAATTAAATTAAATTAACAAGTCCATAACTATACAAAAGAAACTACAAAAGGAGTTATCCCGATCTAATACCATGCAGCTTCGATTTACCTCACGATGTGCTGTTTATCATTTACTATTATTGTAATCTACATGATTTAGATGTTTGAGAATATGATATTGATATCAATTAAGATATTTAATGCTATACGAAATAATACGGTGCAATAAAATATCAATGCCTAAAAATACATGAGTGTCTTTGTTTAAAGTTATTCAGAAACGTGAGGGGGATGCAACGAGACGTTTTTTTTAAACAACATTATATTGAGGGAGATAATGATCAGAATCAGTTTGACAATACTAGTATATTTGTACTAATTCGATTAAGCAAAGCTGCAACACATTAGAACATTCATTATCTTATATCGATACGGCATAATATTAAAAGGGAACATTTTACGTGACTACAATACAGATACGCAAATGAAAACCAAATGTATTGTTCTTCCTATACTTTCTGTAAAATGAAAATGTATGTAACTATTAAACAGTATGATTAACAAAACAATAATTTCATCTAAAATGCACAGTGCATAAAAGCTGTATACCAATATTGATCTTTCCTTAAACATGTTTAAATCAGATTATACTCAACCGCAATGCGGTGTTCCTCTCCCAGTAGTTCACATCTTTTATACATAAATAAGACATGTCACATCTTCGCGTTTGTACTCATTATCATACAAAAGTGTTTTCTTATCACATTTGTATTATCTAATGTAGAACGATGATTGTATGACTCGTGTATTGGTGAAATAAATGCAAACATGTTCACATTGATTATCCTCATAGCATATTCTTCTCGATTCTGCCAAATTACATTAGTCCTAATCCAAACCAAGTGCATTTGCAATCTCCCTGTTATCCCAATACAAGTAATTTTCCCTAAATAATATCTCCGGGGTTGCCAATTTGCCAAATAGAAACTATAATTGTGTTAGCTGTCTCTGACGGGTTTCATAATATTTAAGAAGGGCTTGATCATGTTGAGATAAGTTGATGTCATTACATCGTCTGGGGTAGTCGTCTTATCATTTTGGGATATCCCATTTGCTCTCCTTTTAAAGGTGGGAGACAGGGAATAGATTAATAATCATATCAGCCATTTTGATGAATGCGTCAGCCGTCAGGATCACATTCATCAACCAGTGTTGGTTGCCACAAGCAGATCTGAATGTAGCATTTATCCTTTCAGGATGGGATTTATTTTAAGGGCTAAATTGATCATAATAAATTGGCAAGAATAAAACATTTCTTTTATTGTTACATTAGTCTAAACAATTATCGTCTCTAAAAGCGACATCTATGGGGAGGAACTTAGCCAAAAGGTTATTTAAATTGCCCATTTTGATCGAAAATAATGGTTTTGAACCTCTTCAGGATTTTGAAACTTATTTGCCTTTAAAAAAAAAATCTAGCATCAAACGCAATAAGGTCATGCAAGAAAAATGGATATAGCGTGTGCAGATTGTTTCGCTCTGGTTATTCTTGCATCAGGTATATTTTTTTAGGGCTCTGAATAAAAAGTTATTGAGCCAAACCACAATACGTGGAATGAGAATCCCGAAAGGGTTGAAACGGGAATATGTGTAGCCTCACTGACTCTTGATTTATTATGAAATAAAAAGGGATTGTCCCATGTAATATCAAGATGAATATAATCATTGGCATTACTGTATTCAGTGAAGTGAACTTTTATTAATTTCAGTAGGCATCCAGATGCCTTATTCACAACTTTTCCGTTTTTCTTCTAGTTTTAGAATTTATCTGTTTATTTATTTTTTGGCTAGTCATGAAAAGGTTTTGAAATATTTGAGATGGCTTTCTCTCTTTACATATACATTGGGAAATAATCTCCGATCATCTTTACACATACAGCTTTCATATTCATAGGAAAATGTTAATACCATCGACATGATTTTTTTTTCATTCCTCTCTCATAAACAAAATTTAATATCAACCTATTTTCCATTCACCTAGCCCTTTTTCGTTAAGAGTCTTGCCTATAAAACGTATAGATGAGGTTTACACTACAATGCGATAACTCTCTCGAGAGAGCAATTCCCTTGTATTATATTAAGACGTGAGAAGAAAATAAAATAGGTGTGAGACAGCGTTCGGCGTGTTAAGGAAGATCAATAAAGCTAGGCCTACAAATCCATACAAGTCTAACTCAGCCAGTCAATAATAATTGTTTAACAAAAGAGAACCGATCAGTACGTCAAAAAGGTACAATTCTATCGATACGTCTATTCTTCAGCAAATCGTGTTCTCTTCAGCTCACCATTTTGTACTAAAAAAACTACTTGAAAAGAACCTCGCTCTCCGTGAGCTGGATACAATATACAACTTTATTTTTAAAGAAGAATCATATGAAGACAGTTTGTGTCCAATGTAATGCTACATCTAAATTCCGAAAGCTGCATTATTCGATAGACTTAGGGATATCCCCTCAATAAAATTGTACAGCTGAATGCGTAGATAATCAGTACAACGATAAAACTTGATTTCACATGAATGAGCAGGGCCAGTGGGTGGTAAAATTAGATGGTCTAAGATCCATAGGAGAGGTCTTAGACCCCTATCATCGATCTGATGCATTAGGCCTATACTTCATGCATGGTGTATCAATACTATTTCCGGTATTTGTCACTCCACAGTACCGTCGTTCAGTTACTTCCTAGTTCACTGTAGCTTATTCAAAGGGGGCAAGGGGCGTTCTGTCCCCCGGCAGTTTTCCAACAAGGAAAAACGATAATTCAACAACATTTCGTATTGTAAGAAAATCGTTTGTAGGCAAATAATTATTTAAACTTTCTCTTGAAAATACACAGAAGGAACGATCCATTCTTGGAAATTCGATCGTGATGTTAACCATAGACCTTAGGGTTATGACGCCAAATTTAGACAATTTGGACAATTTGGACAATTCCAAGAGGGAGACCATGCAGGTGGGTACGTCAATACCAATAGCCTATAGCCTAAACAAATGGCATAAAGCAGTAGAAAATAGGTTGATCGACTTCTTTGAAGAATTGTGTGAACAGTCATCAAACAAGCAAACTGATTATCAATCAATATTAAAGTAGTATGGGTTGATACCAAAT
>JAVYIG010018333.1:0-20774 GCA_035222895.1 Strongylocentrotus droebachiensis | reverse complement strand
TAATTAGCCCGATTTAAATCGGTTTCCCAATTTTTTATTTTCTTCCTAATTTTTTTTTAAACCTCATTTTATCCCTATTTTCCTGAATTTTCTCTATTCTTCCCAATTTTTCCCCAACTTTTCCCTATTTTTTCTCAATTTCTTACTCAAAGGGGGGGAATGTTGTTAAATGCCAGTTTTTTCTCCCGGGAATCCTCTTCTTTCTTTTTTTTTGCTCAAGTGCTCTCTATCACTCCTGTTCTCCGTAGAGTGGTGCATGTTTTCACTTTTGCTCCCCCCCCCCCCTTCCTTAGAAATGATAAAAGCCTTAACAATGGTCTGTGTGTGTTTCTGTTTGCAGTGTCTCGTCAGATGGCAGATGCTCTGGAAGCGGATATGTCTCCTGATCAGACGGAAGCATCGAACGCCAATGTACACCAGGTGGGACTAAAGATATCCAAATTATATTCCTTGATGAAGTCATCCCTTTGAGGCTTGTTCAAAATGTGTTGAAGCAGAAAGGAATGGCAACCGCAAAGGACTTGCGCGTATTCACTCAGCTCTGTTTCATAAGATACAGAAATGATTACATCACCATTTTGAGAAAAAAAAGCAGCGTTTTTTCCGCGTTATATCTGAGCGAGCCTTGAGAATAATAAAAAGATGTTTAATCTGTATTTCAGATTTCTTACAATTAATCACTGCATTTTTGTCTTTCCCAGATAGAATCATGAACAGACATTTTTGGTAGTTTTTCAGTCTCATCAGCGCCTTTGGTTAAGAGGCAACTAGATATTGGTGCTTTATAAATTCCCGGATTGTTGATAAGAATTAATGCCCTTTTGGCCCACAGAAGACAATTTATCCATAGGGTCGCATGCTTTCTATTGTGATACCGCTGAATGGCTTCTGATTCTGTCGGTGGAATATATTTGTTGGCACATCCTGACATAGATTTGGGTGCGAAGGTACATATTTGTCCCCCAAAAAGTAATTGTTTATGGTATACTGGCTAGGCGATCATTTAGTCTACATAAATTAAAATTGAAAAAAAAACTATTTGTAATGAATACCTGTTTACTTTGGCATCAGTTCATAGAACATAAAGTGAAGACTTTTTTAGGGGGAGGGGAAGGGGGAACAGGAAGGGGGGGGGGGGAGATATAATTAATCATTGATGCAACCATTTAAAGGTAGGTTGTTATTGAGTAATGTAAAGAATTATCTTGGTTTTCATTTAGTCCCTTTTGCCTTCTCTCTATTTCAGGTTGCTAATGAGGTCACCGTGGGCAGTGTTGCTGTGTCGGGTGGACCTCGCATCAAGCATGTCTGCAGGAGACAATCCGTTGCCCTAGGTTACTCACCGGCCCGCTACGAAGGACAGGGGCCCACTAGCCATGATAGCCTCAAACTCAGTGCTCTGCCGTTCAAGGAGAGGAAAAAGCTCTTCACGAGTGATGGTGAGTCTGTCCTTAGGTCAAAGGTCAATACTGACCATTCAAGCGGTGTAAATGTTCTATAAAGCCACAATTTGTTTACAAGAAATTTTTTAAATCTCACTTCCTTGTATAGAAAGTTACCTAATTAACTTTAAGTTAGATACATGTATTGTATTTCTTAAACTTCATTGATGTACATCAATATTCTGCTAATAAACATATAAACCAATTTACAATGTAACAAATCAATATTCTGTTTGTAAACATATATATATCATATAAGTCAGTTTACAATGTAATGTAACAAGTCAATATTCTGTTTGTAAACATATATATCATGTATCATGAATTTATGCACTATGACTGAACACTTGCTACATAAAATGTTATCTGTAGATGACAACAGTGACACTGAAACTGGGTCAGAGGGTGATCTCTATGGCAACGAAACGTCGCCCCGACTCTCCACCCGCAAGCGGAAGCCAACAGCCAAGAAGCGTGCCATGGAGGGGTTCCTTACCATGGACGAGGAGGCTAATTATCTGGAGAAGAATTACTCAGACTTTGCTACCAAGAAAGAGGCGAAAAAGGTCTTGAAGCTCAAGAAAGCGTTGCAGCAGAAGTCTGAGATGGCTTCGATGTCGATGCTGACGCCCACGGAAGAGGAGGAGCTCAATGTGAAGAGGAGGTCGAGGTGCGGACAGTGCTCGGCCTGCTTGCGCAAATATGATTGCAAGAAATGTGCAAACTGTCTGTGAGTATCTTATGCTTTACTCAGTAGGATATGGTGTAAAGCAATTAGACATTATCTCTGTAGTATTTTCTTAACCATTATCTTTATTCTTAACCATCACTATATTTCCACCTCTGCCCCCAGTGTCATTACTGACAAATACAGCAGTCATTCTGACACCTATTACCACCACCATCATCACCATCACCAACACTATCGTCACTTCCATCATCTTTAAAGTCATCATGATCCTTGTCATTATCATCTTTTAGCATTAATTTCTTCATCACCATAGTCATCATCATCATCGCATCCATCATTATTATGATCACCATCATCCTCATCTTTATCACCATCATTGTTAGCAACATCACCAACATCATCATCACCATTCACCAAGATTACCGTCAAATCTCTACCACCACCATCACCACCAAAATCATCTCCACTATCATCATTACTCCCACCACCATCATCATCGTTACCATCATCACCATCGTCCTCAACATATTCATCACCAACATCACCAAAATTAGACTAAATGAGCAATAGACAAAAAAACTATTAGCCTAAATAGTCATTAGACCAAATAATAAGTAGACCAAATGATTATTAGACCATTTGGATAGTACACAAGCTGGTTGTAGACCATATGGGAATAGATCAATTGAGTAGTACACAAATTAGTTATAGACTAAACAGCAATAGACCAGTAATTAACTCTGATTGCCCATCATCACCTTTACTTCAAGTCATGTCAAGCCTTCAATGCTCATTCAGCTAAGAATAACCATTTTATCTGTATGTGTGTGTTTTTTTTTCAGGGACAAGCCGAAGTATGGTGGACGCGGTACCAAGAAGCAAGCGTGCATGTAAGTTAACACCTTGTACTTTATAAGCCAATATTGCAGTGGATCAAGGGTTCAAACATAATCGTGTAAAGCCACAACCACTATCAAATATATACTTATCAATATTTATCATTCTATGTCTGTGGATCATGAACTTATTACTGAGTTTCACAATCATCATAATATAAGAATTATTTTGGGAGATATATAATAATGTGTCAGTTGATATAGAACAGCTTTTGTATACTGTATTGTATTCTCTACTGCGCTTAATACAAATTATCGCATTATTACCCTGGTTGTAACTGAGCTGCCATGATAAGGTGCTTAAAGGGATAGTTGAGTTCTGTTTTCAGACCGCAAATGCCTTCAAAGTGCATGGTTATTGCTCTTATTCTTATCTATGACATTTATAGTGCCCTTTTAGAACCGAAAATTGCTATGAAGGTAATTTTAGACCCCAAAATGTGTGAAATTTAGCCAATACGATCATACCAATTCAGCTCCACTTAAAAAACAAGCATGGTGACCGTTAATTAATCATTTAATTAAAAATAAAAATACTTTAGCCGCCTAATTGTGGGTAATATAAGCTACACCAAAATGCCAACAAAAAAGCCAACATCGGCATTAGTTGAAATACCACGTGAAAGGTGTTATTTCGATTTTTTAACGGTTTTTTTCAAATTTTCAAAATATCTAATATTTGTGGTGGTACACAAGTATTAGAAATTGTTATATTTCAGCCGTCTCTGAACCGATTTTGATCAAATAAAGATGATTTTGTCATTAAAATATTATGATCTTTCAAATCTGACACTCAGTTTTTCATTATCTCACAAACAAATTATTTTGTGTAGCGCCCTCTGCAATAGAACTCAACTATCCCTTTAAGCATTCAAGGAATTTCTTCCTACCGGGTAGCCATTTCCTTCTGGTGGAGAGTGGCGAATGTAGATTAATGTCTTGCCACAGGACACTTAATAGTGCCACGTCAGGACTCTAACTGCGAACCATGTGAAGCTTAAGTTCTGGTAAACGTGGACAATTATTTTAAGAGGACCTATAATAATGTACATGTACTATCTATAATATTTTTTGGTGTAGTGCCCCAGGGGGGAAGGCACTTGGAGGAAGAAAAAAAAAATCATAAATTGATGATACATTTGTACATGACAAATGGGAGAGATGTCCGTGACTATGTCACATTCTACTGACAAGATTGCAAATTTGAGATTCGCATAGCTATAGTGATCGCATATTTCCCATTCATTCAAACTTTCACCTGTTTCTCTTACTTTTCTGCCTTCATACTTACTGGGTTTATCACAAGGGTTGGATTGCCCAATAACATGCATGTAGCTGCCAACTATTCTTATTTTGGAGGAATAATTCCTGTTTTTTAGTCTTCAAGCTATCATTTGGACCCCTAGATTCCTCTCTTTTTTCTGAAAACTTCTTTGTGACAATCATACAAAATAAACTGTATTCCCAATTTTACCTTGATGACTTCACCCTTCATCTTTTTGTCTTCAGACATCGTAAATGTCACAATCTGGTTAAGATGAAGATGTGGAGGTTGAAGCAGATGAAAGCCAAGAAACTCATGGCTGTCCCAGAGCAAGCACAAAAGGGTAAGTTTCAAACATTAGAGAGTTGTTTCAACTATACCTATCTTCTTCTTCTTCTTGTCCTTACTCCGTTGGCTTTGGAGATCGGCGGTATACCGCTGCAAGGGTCTGGACTGATCATTGAAACCGGTAGCAGACCTGCCAACCAGTACGATTTTCCTCAATAAAATATGATTTTCAAAACAAAAAAAAATGTTTTTTTTTTTTTTTTTTTTTTTTTTTTTAAATTTTAATTTGGTGGTATTTTGTGTGTGTGTGCCCATTCTGTCCTATAAAGTATCCTACCAGCATCTCACATCAGCAATTTGGGGATGTTCATTGGTTCATCGAACACACCAGTCGTGACGAAATCATGCATATTCAACCAACGATCCTTTAAAAAATTTCTTCCTGTATGTAGGAAATATAAGAGGCATTGATCCGCGTAACAGTCCGTGTTTATTTTTAAGAATACAACTTTTGTCAGTAAAATACAACTTTTGTGATTAAAGAATACAGTTTTTGAACTCCAGGGGTTGGCAGGTCTGCGGTAGTGGGGGTAGGCCTATAGTGATAGGTGAATTTTGTTCTTTTTCACTCCAGTTTTGAAAAATGCTATTTATTACTTGAGTTCATGAGGAGAAATAACAAATTATTGGATCAGCATACATGCCAACTGTTCAGATTAAAGAGGAACATTCCTCTTTTTGGGGAGAAGATAATTATCATTTTAATGCAGGTGTTCCTCTTCCTGTACAAATTTGTCTGTAGTATTGAATAGGAGAGTTAGGATTGTTCCTCTTTTTTTTTTAAATAGCATAATTTGTACAGATTTCTGATTTTCAAATGTTGGCATGTATGGATCAGTTGTAAATTCAACATTGTTTCAGTTATATGATCTTTGAAGGGGACGGGTAATTTTATTTTCAAAACTTAAAGGGGAAAAAATGTATCATGTAAAAAATTGATTTAATGATTTTTAACAGAACTTATGTATATGAAAGTCTGCATTAAATTCACTGATCAAACTAGTCTATTTTGAAATATCTTGAAATTAATTAAAAAGTGTATTCCATCTAGAGATGGCCTGCATCACATTCAACTGTGATAACAATGTTCTTGTTGCTTTATAGCTCCGTCTGTTCCTAGACCTGCTGGGGCCAGGATCAAGAGAGCTGGAGGGGACGTGCTGGATGAACTAGCCCTGGTCCCGAGCAATAAGAAGGGCCAAGCAGGGGTAAGCTAGACCTTACTACGCTCTCTGTCTGTCTGTCTCTCTCTCTCTCTCTCTCTCTCTCTCTGTGTCTCTGTCTCTCTCTCTCTCTCCCTCCCTCTCTCTCTCCCTCCCTCTCTCTCTCTCTCTTTCACTGTCTCTTGCAAAAAGTTGTCACAAAATTTGTACAAGCGTCCCAGATTCACAAAACACTAATTTTGCATATTTTTTGGTGTATTTTTCAGTAGTACTTTAGGGCAAAAAATTGGAATTGACATTGAAACTAAGTATTTATTTTGCATTCAGAAATTAATTTGTTTACTGCTATAAATTTGCACACAAATTTATATAGAGATCAGATGCAATTAAACTCCTAGACAATTAAAGTTATGAAGAAATTTATCAAACAAAATTGCAGACAGAAAAAAAATATTTAGATGTGGGCATTGGATACTTTTTTTACACATTCAATTTCAAAATATGATTTGAAAATGTCTATTTATTTATATTCGTCATTAAAAATGGTTTGAAAACAGTATGAGGAAAAAGCTTACACATCGTTATTATTTCACATGAAAAAATGTATGAAGTGTTCAAATATCGCATGTCGTGTGTAATTGTACTGTTCATGTTCGTGTGTACATAGACTGTATATTCAACAATGATGTGTAATCGTCCATGACCTGGCATCGTTTAGCCATTCATGAATGAACCTGCATTCAATTAGCAGATGTACAAGATTTATTGTATTATTACCTACGCTCCTTCTCTCCCCTTTCCTTTTCTTCTCTGCAAGTTACTCTTTTCTATTTTTATTTGTTATTGATCTAAGTTGAGGGCTGCGGGCACATCAAGCTACTTTGCTTATTTGTGTAGCCCTCCTGCATCTAATGTATGTTAATTATGCATTCAATATATTTGTTTGAATTTGTTTATTAACTGTATGAAATTATATACACTTATCATATTGTATCAAACCATATTATGTTCATGATGAAAAAAAAAAAAAGATGCAGAAACCAATAAATCAAATCAAATCAAACCAAAATATAGGTAAATTTGAAAATGCCTTTTGTTTGCAGGATAAGGGTGAGAAGACTGATGCGAGCTCCAAGTCGCTGAGAACTGTCAAGTTTTCTAAGAAGATCCGTGGCAAACATTTCATCAAGACTGACTTTAAGGTGAGTACAAAATACATACATATTGATACCCTCCCGAATAATCTGGAATATCCTGTTTTTCTGGATTTTTAGGACCCCAAAATCTGGAATCTCCAGGATTTTCAGTTTTTTTTTTTTTTTTTTTGGGGGGGGGGGGGGGGGTGTTGCTTAAGCCAAATTAAGCTATGCCGCAATGTGAGAGTTCACGTATTGTGTGCGTTGAAGGGCTGCATGATTGAGCAGCGAATTTGTATTCGCTTTTTCGCACAGATTTACTGCGTATTGCCAGTTACACTGCCGCTGCATGTGCGAACGCCTGTTAAGGGTACAGATTTCTTATTTTCGAAGACATACCGTGCTAAAAATTCTTAATTCTCATTTTCAAATGTTGGCAGGTATGGTGTAGGTGAATGGTTGATTAAATTTTCTGAAATAAAAAAAAACTTTTTTTTTTTGTTGTCTACTTTGACACTTTATGAATCTGAGACAAAGTTACCGGATCCCTTTAAAAGCCAACCAAGAACAATGTGATGTTCCTGGAAGTTCTTGAATATATTTTTGTTTTCTTCAGAATGCTCATGAGATTCTTTCCCTTTACTGTACTTTCTCTTTCAATTAGGTTATGTAATAATAATAATAATAATAATATTCAGATTTTATATAGCGCCTTATACATCAACGATGTGTCTAAGCGCTTTACAGATATATGTTATTACCCCGGTCATCGGAGTAGGCTTACATGCACACAATGTACGCACATTCTCCACTCCCTTGGGAGCATTCCAGTGGCCATTTTACAAGGACACACTTGCCTATCTCACCAAATTAACATTTGCATCCTACTAGTACCCATGTTTTAACACCTGGGTGGAGAGTGGCAAATGTAGATTAATGTCTTGCCAATGGACATTAGTGTCGCGGCAAGATTCGAACCCTGTACCTTGTGATCTGTAGTCGGGTGACTTATCCACTAGACCACAACATCCCTCTAATAGATCTGATTGAAAGTGATTTGTTTTTACCAAAGTAGCCATTCTTGTTTCTTCTTTCATTTTACAGGATGACTATGATATGTCTGTTGCATGGAAGCGTGGAATGGTGATCATTTCTTCAGACCCTATGATACCGAGGACCATATGCTATCTGTGTGGCAGCAATGGCAAACATGAGGTAATGCACCACTCTCATGATATGTTTTGCCTCATGAAAAAGACAGAGTAGGCATCCTTTGTAACAAGGGGGTGAGAGGGAGTGCTGCTATGTTGGAAAGTCAGTTACAGAAAGTCAGACGCTCAGGGACAATTGCTACGTTATAATTTGTTTTAGGTTGTTACTAAATTTGAACTTCAATGCTGGACCTGACGGTACACCTAATCCTAAACCTATCCTAAAACCAATATCAACACAAGCCTTAACCCTGTATCATGGGCAAAATTTAATCCTTCAGCAGAATGTCAGAGAACAAATGGGGAAAAAAACTAATTACTTCTTGAAGACTTTGAGGTAAACCAAGCAAACCAAGTCACAGCTGTTTTTTCAGAAGGGAAATTGGTCAGCAGATGTTTGTTTTCAACATTTTTTTTTTTACTTGTTCCATTTATGGAGAGAGAAAGGGGTAGGTAGGTAGGTAGGTAGGTAGGTAGATAGATAGATAGATAGATAGATAGATAGATAGATAGATAGATAGATAAATAGTAGATAAGTAGATATAAAGATAGATAGATAAATACATACTGTACGTAGATAGATTGATAAGTAGATATAGATAGATAGATACATACATAGGTAGATATAAAGATTAATAGATACATATAAGTATGTACATGGATAAATTGATAAGTATATTTATACAACTCACTCCTAGATCCTAATCAAATGATTGGTCATGCGCGGTCACGTGTGATTCATTTACTGAGCCTATTGCACTCGTTTTCATGAAAAGGAGTGCAATATTTTCCAGTACTATTGAACTCGTTTTCAGAGGGTGCAGTAGTGCGTGTAGAGGTTAGAGCGCATAATACTGCGTGAGCACGAGCCTATTCTTGCGCAGCACTATGCGTAAATGGGTATAGAGGTGAGTGCGCTTGCTATATCTATAGCTATGTGTGCGCACTAAATTAAGCCTTATTAAACTTGAGATTTATTTGTCAGCCATATACCGTCACGAAACAATCTTGAATGAATTCTTTTTACATCAAATGAAAAGGATCTAGGAGTTTCGTTGTATAAAACAAATGATGCATGTTTTCATTCGTTCATTATACGATCTATCCGCCCTCGTTGATGCTGTGTGTATCTATCGCACTCAGCCTAACGGCTTCGTGCAATAGATACACACAGCCTCAACTCGAGTGCGGATAGATCGTGTAATGAACTCATGCGCATGCATCATTTGTATAATGTTGCTTCACCACATTCTATTCTTTGCCCATGAAGCTGGTGTATTGCAACGTGTGCTGCGAGCCTTTCCACGACTTCTGCCTGGAAGATGATGAGCGCCCTCTACCTGGCGAGAAGGAGAACTGGTGCTGTAGGAACTGTAGATTCTGTCACGTCTGTGATCACCAAGATAAGGTACAAACAAAGTCTAAAAAGAAAAGTAATAGAGTGGTAAAGTGTGACGTCATCAAAAATCTATTTTTAGAATTTCTCAATTTTTTCTTCATATTCCGAAAGAACATCAAAAATAATGTCCAAATGTCGAAAACCAATTGAATATGTTAAGTATGACAACTCAGTGTTATATGCTCTGGCTCCTAACCATCAGGAGCCAGAGCATATAACACTGAGTTCCTATGGGGAGTATATTTATTCAGATGGTCATATCTCAGCCAATACTTAACATATTCAATTGGTTTTCGACATTTGGACATTATTTTTGATGTTCTTTCGGAATATGAAGAAAAAATTGAGAAATTCTAAAAATAGATTTTTATGACGTCACAGCTTCAGTACTCTATTCTGATGGAGTCATCAAATATTCTTACATTTGTTGTTGTTGCATTCTTCTTATAGGAGCGTCCCAGAATGATGTCATGCAAAAAGTGCGGAGTCTGATTTTTTTAGTCATGGATGGACTTTAGATAAATGTTGACATTTGACAAACACTTATGACAGTATCAATACAGACTAAAAACAGGGATCTGGGACACATGTCTTAAAGCCTTTTTTCAGTGACAAATGACAAAAGCAGTGACAAATGACAAAAGCAGTGACAAATCTGCTGATTACCAATGATTAGAAGCAAGAATTTCACTAGCTTATTACAAAAACTGTAATTTGGAAATGGGGCCCAGATATTAAAACGTTAATGCAAGTTAAATATCATGTAAGTTTTATTCTTTGTTCCTACTTCACAGGAAATTATAGCTGGGATAGGTATTTCAGAGAGCTTGAAAGTTTGTTTTTAGCCAGTTTATCATCATGGTGCTCAAATTATCAGCCAGGGGGGTGTTTCATAAAGAGTTCGTAAACTTACGCATGACTTTACGAACGACTTGTATATGAAGTGCCAGATAGGATGCCCAAAGTTTTTTTCTGATACTTCCAATAACCTCATTTAAATTATGGCAAAAAATACTATTTGCATTAAAAGTGGTTATAATAAGAATGTTAATCTACATCTGCACAGTTCATGCGTAACTTTACGAACAGCTTTATGAGACACCCCCCTTATGTGAGATTAATGATTGCTTTGTTTTGTTTGTGCAGCTGCTGACTTGTCATAAGTGTCACTGTAGCTACCATGCAGAGTGCCTTGGTCCTAACTACCCTACAAAACCATCCAAGAAGAGGAAAATATGGGTGAGTAGAGCTAAATGTATATTCATTATACTAGTATTTCAAACATAAAGAGCCGGTTTTGGGGTGTTTTTCCCCCTATAATTATTATTATGATTATTATTATTAATTTTTTCTGTAAATGTGTTATGCCATGTTATTAGCATTTGAGATAGTTGATGTTTTACAAGTTAGGATAATACATGCATTTAACAAAAAAATTGTTGTTTGTTGTATTTGTAAGTGCACAACTTTTGAAATAGGATGTAATGCTTTTAAACGAAAGACATTTTTTGGTCTTCTTTTTTTAAATTAAAAAATGCGCTCATGAATTGTTATCCTTTATACTTTATAACAAACTTAAGATAAACATTTTGGCCCGAATTCACAAAGAAGGTTTGTCGACAAACCGAGGTTTATGTGCATCATACAACGCGTTTTAACGCGTTTTTACAAACCTTGGTTTGTAAAAAACAAAAGAAGGTTTGTCAAAACAAAAGGAGGTTTTTTATAAATGTAATGCTTCCTGGGAGAAATTTCAATTATTAAATATATTTGTGGCTTCCACCCAGTAAATAAGATCGATTGATCGATCTGTATCAATAAGGTCGATTGATCAACCTGTATTGAAAAAACACAAGTCAGCTGGTTCCAAGATTTTTCTGACTTGTGTTTTTTCAATACAGGTTGATCAATCGACCTTATTGATACAGATCGATCAATCGATCTTATTTACTGGGTGGAAGCCACAAATATATTTAATAAAAGGAGGTTTGTCGACAAACCAACCTCCTTTCTGAATTCGGGTCTGAATGATTGATCATTTGAGAATTGCATGTGTCATTACGTTTGTTGGGATGTTGCCTCATCAAACCTTCAGAGATTCTATGCCAATTAGTTCAATTTCTATGCCTGTTCCTTTATTCTGTTGATAGCATTTCTTGTACAGTCAATTAGGTCCCCCCCCCCCTTTTGAAAAATTAACCATGATTTTGATCTGTCTCATGCAATATGAGTATTGACTGGTGATCAAGTCTTTTCTTCATGCTATCCCCATTACAGGTGTGTTCTCGCTGTGTTAGATGCAAGAGTTGTGGTGCTACCACTCCAGGATCAGACCCTAAAGCTCAGTGGATGCATGGTTTCTCACACTGTCAAGAATGTGGAAAGCTCTTTGAGAAAGGTCAGAATAATATTATGTGTTTTATATCTTACTCATTAGTGAAATGTAAATGATGGTAACAAATATATTGGTAATTTTTTCTTGGGTCACTATACTTAACTTGTCCAGTACTAGGTGGATAATCTAGTCAGCTTCTGGAAGGAGAGGGCCGATTATAAAGCTTTTTATTGTCTCACTGATTGTCCATCTTTATAACCCTATTTCTGCTTACAACTTTGCATATGAATATTAGCTAAATTTTACTTGTTTGCTGTTAAGTAATATAATAAGTTTCATAACTGTTGATTATAATCTGTTCTTTTATATTTGTTTGTATGTTAAATGTGAACTAACCCTTCACCATTTCAGTCTGCGTATGGTTATTGCAAATATATTCATGATTTGTTTGTATTGTGTCCTGAAAAAAGGTCAGTAGATAGATCTCATCTGATTATCTCTATACTGTACGACTTCAATACATCATTACAATTTAGGTTTTTTTGTTTCAATTTGTTACGGTATTATGTTCCTCACAGTCACAGGTAGCTTCTGTCCTGTGTGTAATAGATAATGTGAAGGTGATGACTTTGATTCTTAGTACATTCAGTATTGATAATTCTTATAATGTGGTTATATTCTTGACAGGTAACTACTGTCCAGTCTGTAAGAAGTGCTATGAAGACGATGACTTTGAGTCTAAGATGGTGCAATGTGCAGACTGTAATAGATGGGTCCATGCTAAGTGTGAGAACCTCTCAGGTAACCCCCCAGGCCCTTCTCATTGATCTTATATCCATCAAATAATGAATACTTCAAATCTTTAAAAAATTACCTGGGCCCCGTTGAACTTACCATTGATGGTAACTTTGCCATCAATGGCAACTACCATGGTAACAAAGCTCAACAGCCAATAAAAATCAAGGTTTTCATGTAAGTTACCATCAATGGTAAGTTTTGTGCAACGAGGCCCAGATCAGCCTTGTAGAGCCAATATTCTTAACTTTTTGTTGATACATCCATTTATAATAATCGTAATCTGTTTTTAACCCCTCCCATAGATGATCTGTACAACATTTTGACACAGCTACTGGACCCTATCCTCTTCACATATGACTTCTCACAGCCCCCCCCCCCCCCCCCCCCGCAAAAAATAAATAAAAATGGAGCCCTCATTTAATGATGACTGTTTCAAATGTAGCTATTGGTTAACCTCTTGTGTACTGGCACATCACTGGCTTTGAATTTGGAATTGTATGTTCATGTTTATCCCCTCTTTCACAGACGATCAGTACCGCATCCTGACAGAGTTGCCTGACTCGGTCCCTTACCGCTGCCCACCCTGCGCCAAACACAAACCAACACCATGGAAGGGAGAGGTAGATGAAGAGCTCCAGGCGGGCTTCATGAATGTCCTCAATGCTCTCTACTCCTGCAAGAATGCTGGACATCTCATCTGGCCAAACAGGAGGGTAAGTGCATAGAGATAATAGGGACTTTTAGATTCGCACAAAGACAATGGGGATTGCTACGGTCGACGTCCTTTTAATGCACTGCCTTGAATGGACGTCACACGTATCAGTCCACGCAAATCTAAAAGTCCCTACTGAACCAATTAGTAAGATATATTTTTATAGCGCAAATATTCAACACTCAAGGTGCTCAATGCGCTGCAATATTACACTGGCTTTTCTAGACTGCCGATTTTGGTGCCTCAGCATTCAAGGAATTCCTTCCTATAGGTACAGAGCTTCCAAGTAGTACGTTTTTTGGGGGTAAAATATGTTTGTACGTTCTGTGCTAAAATACGTTTTTTGAAAGTTTCGAGTATGGCTGTGCATGAGAATGAGCGTTTGCATAGTTGTGCTATTTGCTTTGTGTTGGCGATTCCTGCAGCGCGCACGCATCTGCATTGCACACAATACAGGGGATGCGCATTTCCCCAGTCCATGCAAACAGTACATTTATCAAGCAAGCAAATCCAATTGCCATATCAATAACACATGCAAATGACGTACCAATGCACTACACACAGTGTCACTCACTAACTAGTACAAGAAAGTCCCGTTACACACAGTGTCACTCACTAACTAGTACAAGAAAGTCCCGTTGTCACTTCCAAAAATCCATCCTAAAAGCCAAATTTTGCTGTCAAAAATGCGGAATCAGAGCCATATTTCCAAAGCATGCAGGAGCTTAGCCCAGTTTTAAGAAACAGCTTCGCCAAAAAAGCGCTAAAAATCAAGAAATCAGCAATTTTATTACAATTTTTTTTTGATTATCACAAGCCCTTCGAGTGTGATGGTATCTTCAAAAAGCCAAATGAAAAACAAACACCGAACCCTGCTGATGCATTCACTCTGTGTACAAAGTTAATTGCAACTCCAGACTTGCCTTGATTCAACCGCAATGGTGCGCCGCAAGCAATTCAGTGGCCCGCGTATTCATAGCCTTAGCGTTTTATTTTCAGATTTTCTAAAATTCTGTGATGTATTTAAATAATTGAATTTTCTGATAAAATAGGTTCATATATTCAACATACATTTGTAAAAATCCATTTTTTTTTCCTTGAAAATATTCTTTTAAAAAGTTTGTTTAAAATTGTTTTTTAAAATTGATAGGTCGGCAGCTGTCAATGATTGAACGCGTTTTTATTCAAAGAAACATAGTTGCAATAGCATTTTACAGGGAAAATAACAAAAAAAGTTAAAAACAGGCAAAATATGTTTTTTCAATATGTATTTTGAAAGTGACAGGTTGGCAGCTCTGTAGGTACCCATTTAACACCTGGGTGGAGAGTGGCAAATGTAGATTAATGTCTTGCCAAAGGACATAAGTGCCATGGTTGGACTCAAGGCGCGACTTTTGTGATCCACAGTCCAAAGACGTATCCATTAGACCACAACACATCTATGATGTCTACTGTAAAATTTTGTTTAAGGGAAAGCATGAGTGTACTAGGCCTCCAACTTAGAGAATGTTGTGCAAAAAGTAATTGGTTTAAGCATGTATTAGCCTTATACATAATGAACAGTGTACCTCTGAGACTAATCTGAATTACCTAGTATGGCCAACTCTGAATGTAAGTGCCAGGTGTCATGTGGATGAGAAATTCATTCAAAAAGGGTGTACCAGCCCTGTAAAGATCCACTATTCAGTAGCTTTGTAAAAGACCATGATTGAGCTTTCATTCTTTCTAAGTAAAGTTAAAGTGCAGTTATGCAGAGATTGTACCAAACATAGATTTCCCAATAGTTGCTTGAAGGGAATTTTTACCTTATCTTCTTTGACAGTTCAAGTACATGAGGAAAGTCCATAATGGCGATTCCAGCCGGTCATCCAACGGTCCTGAGTCTAGAGAGAGTTCATCATCTCCAGCTCTAAGCGAGGCCTCCTCTCTGGAGAGAGAAACACCAACACCAGACAGGGGCTTGGAGGCGGGTGGAGACGGCGGAACTTCTTCAGCCCAGGATGACGTTGAGGAGACGTACTCCTTCAGGAGAGGAAGGACAGTGAGGAGAGTTCTGAGAAGAAGACGGCAGCAGAGGAACGCCGGTAATGCTGATGGAGCAGGGAAAGGAGACGAGGATGGTGGCATGAGGAGCAAAGATTCCGGAAGGGAGGATGTAGATGTTGAGGAGGTTGGTAGAACGTTAAGAGACGGAGATGGATCAAGGAGTGACAATGCTGAAAGTGATGTTGTCATGGTGGATGAAGCCGATGATGGAAGATCTTCTGGACCAATTCATCCTGTCTTTGACAGAGATGCAGAGAGAACAGATGGTGATGTTCAAAAGACATCATCAACAGAACCATTTGTTGCAGATACTGATAAAACTGAATCAAATGTATCTGATGATGATAGAGTAATTGCAGTTGATGATGAGGAAGATGATGCATTGAGGACTAAGAAAGAGGAACAAAAACCAGAGGATGGACCATTATCTTTCAGTACTACAGCCAAAGTTGACGTTGCGTTCTCCGTAGAATCAATACCAACAGTCACATCTCAAGAGAACATCTCCTCTGAAAGTCATGTGCCAAAGGATGATAACAATGCGGAAAGGACTTCACATCGTGTTTCTATGTCTTCCGAGGATATTGCTATGACAAGTGCAGATGACTTGGAACCTCCTGTTGTGGAATCATCTCCTGCGCCTGTTGTAGAAGACCAGAAGCATGAATCGCAAATAGTAGTCGGAAGCAAAGACAGAACTGAAGTGGTTTCTAGTGAACCTAAATGTACAGACAACTCCAGTTTGGCTGACTCTCAAGGCGTTGATCACCAAGATGGTTCGGGAGGATCTCTTGGTGACTCGAAAATGGACACCTCAAATCTTGCTAGTGATGGTGAGACTTCAGCTGCAGAGGAAGTGGACATTGACATTGAGAGCACCGATGTCAAAGCGAAAAGGACGGAGGTGGACGATGTTGATGATAGTGGTGGAGGATCCTCCGTTGAGGAAAGAACTAGTAGGGATACCAATACACCCCTCCCAGAGGATGCCTCTGGAAGCCTTGTGGATACTGCAGCGGTTGCTCCCGATGATGCCTCTGGAAGCCTTGTGGATACTGCAAAGGTTGCTCCTGATGATGTGGTGTCTCCAAACTTTGAGAAGGAAGAAGCAGAGACTGTCTTTGAGTCGGAAACCAAGGTCAGCATCGTTTCTCCTGAAGCTGTTCCAGACGTGGACCCTAACATTCCAGATGCAGTCTTGGAGGTGACGACATCAACGCAGCCTGAGCAGGATGCTTCTAAGACATCCGCCAAGGTAGTCACCATCGAGATAGGCAAGAAGGAAGAAGAAGAGAAGAAGGAGGAGGAAATCAAGCCAACAAGTTTCCAGTTTGTTAAAGCCAAGATGATGGCAGGCTACTACAAGTCAGTGGTATGTACATGGACAGTTTAATAATATTTTCTAATTTGTAGAAAGAACTATAACATTTTATCAAATGAAATATTAGTTTTGATAAAGGTGAGAGCCAACAGATCTTAGACCTTTGCCATACATGTTAGATATCTTCATAGTGGAGGAAATTTTAACCACTAAACTGCATTGAACATTAAACTTTGTTATTTGCCATCAAAGACATTACAATATGGTTACATTATGGTTAATAACGATGCAGTTCATGGGGAGATCTCACAATAGAAAAGGGAATCATGCTGGCTTGATAGTAACTCTGTAATCTTTATCCCAGTTTTTACCCTTCCATCCACCTACAGAAGTGTGAACGTATTGTTACAAAGTAGGGATTAAAAGTAAAGACCCGTTTTCGAAAAGAAATGGAAGCTCTTAATACCAATCATGTGAAAGAATATGTTTTGACTATACGTGATGATACAAATTTTGACGGGAAACCGCCTACTAATTGATATATTTGGTAAATTATTATATCTATCTGGAGTGGATAAATATAGGGTAGTCCCATATACATCTTTCTGTGTACAGTGCTTGTAACCTTACCAAGACTGGGCCAAATTTGTTATCATTTTGATGATTCCAGAACCTTGCATTACACACCAATACTTATATGCTAGATGATCAACCTTTTCTGATCGATTCCACAACGTTTTCTTTCACAATGCAATCGCATGACCAGAACTGGTCTAAACCTTTAATTCCTTTTCTTCCTTTTCCTCTGTCCATAAACTTTGCAGGAGAAATTCACTAAGGATTGTGTGACCATCTTCCAAGCCTCTTTCAATCAAGAAACGAGCCTGATTCCTGGACTCTCTAAGTCCAACGTGATAGCCAAGGGTGCATTCTTCAAGATCATGATCCAGATGTTCCCGTGGTTCAACATTGAAGAGACGCGGCTCTGGAATGGCGAGGAGAGGTTTGAGGAGTGAGTTTGCTGTGATCCTTTCCATTTCATTACTATCAGCCTTGCTTTTTCTCAGATTCTGAAACAAAATCCTGGATTTAGCTCATGGTGCAATCATAATTATAAACCTTTAGGACAGTCAGGTACCCCATGACTTTTACAAGACGATCACCTGTCTGATTATCAAGATATTTATGATTGGAAATCAAGATTTCAAAAACCGCTTTCCTATCAGTTTTTATAACACCACAGTCTATTGGGGAAAATGAGTATGGTAAAACCAGTCACTCAAAGATTTTAACTTTTTGAAATGCAATTTGTTTAGGGCTTCAATATTACACCATATCACAGACACTGATAACACGTAGGGCCATGAATCTCAGATTTAATTGTTAAATGATGCCTTTAAAAACAAGTAGAAAACCTTAAAATGGCTTCACTTTAAAGCGGGACTGCACTACTTGTAGCTAATTGCGCCCTCTATATAACCACCAATGCCTAAGTGGTACCCGTTGATCCTCCATGGTCCTCTTTTTCTGATGTTAATTGTGAGCTGATTTGATGAGATAATCACCTGCCAGTGAACACGCAGGGAGGTCTAATCCATCCTGGCCAATCTAGTGCAGATAGGCTTTAAAAGCAAGTAGAATACCTTTAAATGGCTTCAAATAGCTTGGCTTACTGATTTTTATCTTGTACTGATAAATGTTCATTTTGAATGTGATTAAGATGCTATACTTAAAATTGATAGCAGAAGTGAGTTTTCTTTGATATAAACCTACTAATAGATAATTTGATAATAATAATAATAGTATGGATATTTATTTAGCGCCGGTATCCGCCAGGCTCTGACGCTCATGGCGCTGTACATATTACTATCACAAACATGTAACTTTCTTAACTAAATTAAAATAAACTAAAACAACACAAATTACTACTACTACTACTTCTACTACTACTACTACTACTTTTACTACTACTTCTACTACTACTACTACCACTGCTACTACTTCTACTACTTCAACTAATGCACCTAAACTGCACCATATATCTATTATGTACATAATCCCATAAATTATATTACCATGGCTTCAGCACCACTGCCCATATAAGATGCTACTTGGGCGTTTTAGGAATTAATTCCATATTTGTACCTATTTGCTTACCTTGAGTTTAGTGTGATTCAATCCCGTACCTAGTGAAAGATACATCACCCCCCCCCCCCCCCCACAACTTATTCATAAGACCTTGGACCATAGCACCTATTCAGAGGCAACAGTTCAGTTTGTTTTCGTAGTCCACATTTCACACAAGATGAAAGTAATATTGCAAACATATGTTGATAAGAAAAAGATACATTTAGTATAGAAAAATAGATTAGTTTGCTTGTAGATACTTCTATGTCAAGGGATATGTTAAAGGGATCCGGTAACTTTGTCTTAGATCCTTTAAAAAAATCCTTGATTTAACTCATGCTGCAATGATAATTATAAACCTTTAGGTCAGTCAGGAACCCCATGACTTTTACAGGCCGACCGCCTGTCTGATTATCAAGATATTTATGACTGAAAATCGAAATCAAATTTTGCGTTTGCCCTACAGTCTATTGGGGAAAAGGAGTATGGTAAAACCAGTCACTCAAAGGTTTTTAATTTTTTGAGGCCCTTCTTGATCATTTTGGATAGCAATTTTGTAGGGCTTCAATATATCACCATATCACAGACACTGATAATACGTACACGTGTAGGGCCATGCATCTCAGATTTGACATTGTTAAATGATCCCTTTAAAGAAGGGTAATCAGGATATAAATGTGACATATTAAAGCTTACATCATCTAAAAGTATTCAACGAAGGTCCTAATTCAACGAGTCCACCTTTCATTCTCGAGTTGCGAGAAACACAAAAAACATAAAATTTACAAGTAGTACAAATAACTTAGTTGTTAACTTTAGTTGTGGATACCAAAAATGTACAAATGCAGGTAGAATATGTCAATTCTTTAACAATTTTATGTGATTTTCAGGAATGGTGTGCTACAGGTAGCAGTAGAGCCTCCTCACAAGGATCATGAATACGCTCAATGGAGATACAGAGCCTTGATGCCTGCAATCACTGCTCAACCTTCGCCTTTCAAGAAACTACCCACTCCTAGGAGAAGACATTCCATAATTGGTAAGTTATTCAGGTGAAATTTATTAATTTAATGTCACTTTCAGCACTGATTTTCTTTGTCAACATTTCGATACAAGTTTTACAATGTCACCAGTTATCAACTTTCAGAACTCAACTAAAGACATACCTATTTCAGATTGCTCACAATTAGTCACTGCTTTCTCATCTTTCCCAGTTAGAATCATGAACAGACATTTTTGGTAGTTTTTCAGTCTCATCAGTGCCTTTGATTAGGCAACTAGATATTGGCGCTTTATAAATACCTGGATTGGATTGGGTTGACAAAACTTTAATGGGGTGGTGGTAGGAAGGGGGATTAGTTACCTTCCCCAGGGTTCTGTGCTGGTGCAAGAAGCTCTGAGTAGATGCTTTGTGAACTTATCATAGTTGTTGAAAAAGAACTAATGCCTTATAATAAGTCTTTTACCATTCTGTCATTAAAGGAGAAAATGATTGATTGGAGAAAAGAAAATAAGTAGGGTTTGGATTTGCAGTTCCTATGCACTTTTAGTAAGAGAGCAAGAGAATGGAGTAGTGCAAATATTTTGGATGGTGTCAGCTTACTAAGAAGAAATCTTCTTTAACTAAATCACAAACAGTGTGAAAATGACCATTGAAGCATTGAGAACTGCCCTCAACGAATCCTCAATCTTTGACCATTCTGTTTGTTCTAGGTGGTAACCGGTGTTCTGAGGATGACTCACATCTTACAGCCTTGGATGATGTCTCTGACCCTAGACGATGCTGCCTCTGTGGAGTGATGGGGGATGATGATGCAAACAATGCAGGGCGTCTGCTCTACTGTGGACAGGTAAGGCAGAGCTGCCAACCAGTACAATTTAATCG
>JAVYIG010018332.1:0-20780 GCA_035222895.1 Strongylocentrotus droebachiensis | reverse complement strand
CACGATTCAAATAAAGGCCTTGGGTCTGGGCAGCTGTTTTGCGCCCTTTGACCCGGAGTTTCTCGGAGGTCAACTACACACACATGCTTGTACACTACACATGGCGCGCTAGCCTCGGAACTGGAAATTAACCTGGGTGGTCCGATTTGTATGTGGGGTTCAAACAGCTTTGCGTTTATCATCTCAGAAACATGATTCTGGCTGTATGTCACATTCAAAACACACCTTTTTGCGTCTTTAGATATGCCCATATCTAAAGACCTTTAGAAAAGGCTTTGCGTTTATCACCTTCTAAATTTGCCTGAAAGACGTTTGAGAAACCTGATTCTAGCCAAAAATTTGGTCAATAAACGCACCCTATGATTGACAAATGAACTTTCTGCTCTTTTACAACAGGTCCAAGCACGAGAAGATAGACAACTTGGTAGGCTGTATCGCTGAGTTGACAGAGTTTGAGGAGAACACTTTCCTCAAATCGGGAGAGAATGATTTCAGCATCATGTTTTCAATGAGGAAGAACTGTGCCCAGCTGTGCTCGGCCCTGCCGCCTTTATCAACCATGGTAAGTGCGGCCAAGATCATGTTGTCCTAAGATGATATTTGCTCCAGGTTTTACTTACCTTTACTTCAAGGTATTAAGTAACTTTGCTTCTGATTCTAAACAAAATCCTGGATTTTAATAGCTCATGCTGCAATCATAATTATAAATCTTTTGGTCAGAAATGACTCCTATGACTTTTACAAGCCAAATGCATGTTTGATTATCAAGATATTTATGATTGGAATTCAAAAGTTCTAAAACTGTTTTCCCCAATGGTTTTTTATAACACTACAGTCTATTGGGGAAATGAGTATGGTAAAACCAGTCACTCAAAGATTTTTACTTTTTTGAAGCACTTCATGATCATTTTGAGGCTCATTTTTTGTAGGGCTTCAACATTAGACCATATCACAGACACTAATAACACGTTACGTAGGGCCATGCATCGCAGATTTGTTAAACTGGAAACGATGTTAAACGATGCCTTGAGTTACCCATTAGGGTTTGCGATCAGATTTTACATGTGTGTTTAGGGTTAACGTTGATCATTATAGGTCCTCAACAGAAAAAGACCCTCCATTTTGTAAAAAGTTGTCTGCACTACATCACAGTGAAGCTTCTAATTCAGCCATTTGACGTGCCCCTTCGTATAGTATTTTTTTTTTCAAGGACTTCTCTATTAAGAGCATTTTTTAACAAATGCAAAATCTGAGATGCATGACCCTACGTGTTATCAGAGTCTGCGATATGATGTAATATTGAAGCCCTAAAAAAATTGTGCTTCAAAATGATCATGAAGTGCTTCAAAAAAGTAATAATCTTTGAGGGACGGTTTTTCCATACTCATTTTCCCCAATAGACTGTAGTTTAATCAAAACCGTTGGGGAAAAACGTTTTTTCACATTTCAAATTCCAATTATAAATATCTTGATAAGCAAAAATGCGATCGGCTTAAAAGTCATGGGATTCCTGACTGACCTAAAGGTTTACAATTATGATTGCAGCATGAGTTAAATCCAGGATTTTGTTTAGAATCTGAGGCAAATATACCGCAATCCTATAAGTTAGGATTTTCCTTTAAAAGTTCTCATCAAAGCCATTATTATTACAACATATTCTAAGAATTCTACATGTAATAAGAAATACCTACAGATTTGCTTTCTCTTTGTGGGTTCTGGGACCCGTTTCACAAAGCTTTTTTTCAATGACAGATTACAAAAATCAGTTACAAATCTGCTGATAACCAATCGGAACCAAGGATTTCAGTAGCTTATAACAAAAATTGTCATTTGTCACTGATGACAAGTTTTGTGAAACACCCCCAGGTGATCATGTTTTTGGCTTGTTTTTTTTGTTTATGTTGTTGTTGTTGCTTGTTTCAAGTTCTGCTTGTTATCAGTAATTATCACTTCAATGTATTTTCATGCTGTTGCTTTTATGCATCTGCTCTCTTTCTCTCTCTCTCTCAGATTGCCGTCCCAACTGCAAGTTTGTGGCCACAGGTCGCGACACAGCTTGTGTTCAGATCCTGCGGGACATAGAGCCGGAGGAAGAGATCACCTGTTACTACGGAGAAGACTTCTTCGGGGAGAACAACTGCTACTGCGAGTGTGAAACTTGTGAGAGGTAAGATGCAAGCATCAGATCGTAAATTTATATCTTTTGCGACAAGCATTCCACTCTTAAAGGTAATACAAAGTTTTGGGAAATTTGAAAATTTATGGAAAGGGATTCTTTACAATTTTGTGTATGTATTAAAAACACCAGAAATTTTAGCCCCCAAAACACTTCTGCTTTCGAGAAAAATTGAATATAAAGATTTACCGGTGCTCCTGGTAAATTTTGATAAATTTCGAATAGCTTCTACGGCCGTACAATGGTAGATGCGACCATGAAAATCTCAGAGTATGTAGTTATGGGTTATAATTTCAGAACGAGAATAGCTAATTGGTCGATTTTAGTCAAGAAACATTATTTTATAGCTTAATTAATATATTGACCTTGAGAGGGAGCTATTCAACATGAAGTGTTTATTATTTACAATTTCATAACTTGAGAGTCGATTTCGACCGCGACAACGATCACTGAATATTGTAGGATTGTATATGCTTCCAATATGTTCATTTGACCAAATTCATGACCCCATACCAAAACTTCGTATTACCTTTAAGTGTCCTTAAGATATGGCAGATGCATGAGGAGAAGGGGCATACATTTATGCAAACATTCATTCCATATTTGTTTCATGACTATATTGCTTTAAAATATGCTCTAAAATCCTTTAATTGGCAACATTTATGTTGTTTTCAGAGACTTTACATTTCATTTAACAATCTAGCAATACAAACAAAAATGATTGTTGCCAATTTGAATAACAAAATGTGCTTAATTTACCCTAAAAGAAATCCTGTCCTGAACAGGTTTAAGAGCCCTGCCAAGAACTGTAATAAATGTAAATGTAGGTTATCATTACCTCTTTTTCTCTCTCTCTCTCTCTCTCTCCTTCTCCTTTTTTCTCTCTCTTTCTTGCTCTTTATCTCTCTTTCTCTCTCTCTCTCTCTCTTCCACTCCTCTCTTGCTCTCTCTATCTTTCTCCCTCTCTCTCTCCCCCTTTTCTCTCTCTCTCCCTTTTCTCTCTCTCTCTTTCTCTCTCTGTCTGTCTCTCTGCCTCTCTCTCTCTCTCTCTCTCTCTCCTTCTCTTTTTTTCTCTCTCTTTCTTGCTCTTTATCTCTCTTTCTCTCTCTCTCTCTTCCACTCCTCTCTTTCTCTCTCTATCTTTCTCCCTCTCTCTCTCCCCCTTTTCTCTCTCTCTCTTTCTCTCTTTCTTTCTCTGTCTGTCTCTCTGCCTCTCTCTCTCTCTCTTTCTCTCCTTCTCTTTTTTTCTCTCCCTATCTTGCTCTTTATCTCTCTTTCTCTCTCTTCCACTCCTCTCTTTCTCTCCTTCTTTCTTTCTCTCCCTCTCTCTCTTTCTCTGTCTGTCTCTCTCTCTCCCTCTCTCTCTCTCTCCCTCTCTCTCTCTCTCTCTCTCTTTCTCCTTTCTTTCTTCTCTCTCTCTCTCTCTCTCTCTCAAGACGCAGAGTGGTGCGTTCACACCCAAGGACTCCCCGGACAAGAAAAAGGAAACGCCAAAGTACAGTCTCAGGGACACCAACAAGCGCATCATGCGACTCAAGAAGCAGAAAAAAGCCACTGGTAAGAACAGAACAAGCCACCAAAGCACATCCTACATAGAAGCGGTAAGCCAATAATCCGACCTTGTACCTCGATATTGATGATAATGATATTTTTCTTTACTCAGGGTATCCTCATCGGCATCAGTGCTTTTCCTCACAAGGGTCCTGCAATTACTATTACCCCAGCAATTGCCAGGTACCTATTTACACCTGGGTAGAGAGTGGCAAATGCGGATTAATGCCTTGCCAAGGGTGTTTGTGTCGGGCTGGGATTCGGATCCTCATGCCTTTGATTCAGAGTCAAGTGAATGAACCACAAGACCTCCAGAGTGGTCCATTTGGTTCTACAACTGACGTCCATGGTGAAAAAAGCTTCATGGGCCATTCCTTAAATCAAATTGCTAAGCTTCTACTATGGACAAACCCTATACCTTTTCTAAACCTAACCCGAACCCCATCTCAACCCTCGCCCTAAATTTCTATTAAATCGCATTCAAAGTATCTACATATTTTATTGTCTGTAGAAAACAAAGCTTGTCCTGAATTTTAAAATATCTTTACTCTGAATGTAATTCTGCACAATTGGCTACTAACCACTTGTAATATAAAGAGAAGTCAAATAAAAGATAAATCATTAGATTAAATGTTTTAAATGAAAAAACCCATGTCAACTTTATATTAACAGATCATGTGGTATTTCCTAATTGCAGATTCAGAAAGCAGCCTGAGCTCAACAAATAGCAACATGGTAACTTCATCCAAACAAGTACTAAGCACCAAACCTCGTTCTAACCGACGCCCTCTGTCCCCCTCAAGGACTACCAATGAGGCTCTAGTCGACATCCTAGCTGAGCAGAAATGCCTTTCAAGATGCGATGCTGAACTCATGTTAGCTGAGGGGTACAAGGTTAGGGGATCAAACCCCATCCCAATCAAGGATGCAAAGGTCCTCCTCACGCCGCACAAGTATGATAAAGACACGAGAGTTCTGGTAGCTGGTGGCAGTGGACGATCGTTGCGAAGCCGACGTAAACTCCAGGACGTCATGGGACCAGCCAGTAGGCAAAGAAGGGATAGGCAATCGGGAAGGACTAGAAACTCCCCTTCTCGTGTCCAGAGGACTAAAGAAACAAATGTGGTGAAACTGTGCAGCCCTGCTGGACGCCAGGAATCCGTTGCTTTGCGTCGTTCAGGCAACGAGGATGGCGCCCCAGTGGCGGTTGCAACGGAACTGCATGTCGACACCCACGACCGCTCAAGGAAGAAAGTTGTTCTCCTCTCGCAATCATTGCCTCGATCACGGAGGATGTCTGTATCCCCATCATCAACTGTTCATTCGTCCTCATCTTCGCCATCTTTTAAACCATCGACACCCTCGCGAAAATCGCCATTATCTAGAGCCGCGGTATCGCCTGTAAGGACGTTATCATCTCTTCTTTTAGCTCCATTGACCCTGACAAATAGGACTATGTCAAACTCTATACTCGCAGAGACCAAGGCTTTTTCCAGTCATAGCATAGATGTACCAACGGTCAAGCTAAAAGAAGAGATCAATTTATCATCAAACTCTCAGTCGAATGCAGCGAGTGCAGGCACTTGGGGTAGGACAAAAGACGATGATGATGATGATGATATCTTTATTGTAGTCGACGATGATGACGATGATACCGATGATGATTATCTTGACGCTGTGGAGGGGGTGTACAGTACGCCTAAGCATGTAAGTCCGTCACCGAAGACCCTTGGATGTGAATTCGCCGAATTATCGGACGGAGGGGGTACAGCTCAGGAAAGTACGGGACATGAGAAAAGGAAATCGCAGAAAGTGACACAGAAACGGATAATGACGTACGAGTCTAGAATTTCTGAATGCAAGACAAAGTTGACGATCCGTGGAATACCCCAACTGGTATCACAACCTGTAGAAAGTTCATCGAACCCCAAATCGAGGGGACAGTGCAACGGGGAGCTCCAGAGCGAGAGCGCAAGCTTAGCAAAGAACGCGACATCTGCCAGCCAGATGAGAAGAAGCCGCAAGAGGCAGATGACCAAGTCGGAGGACGCAGCCAGTTCTGGAGGTCCCTCCAAGAATGAGTTGACACCCACCCTGTTGAAGGTGCCGCGCCTTAAGATCCGTGTGAAGGACCCAAACGGTGACATCGAGGAGGTCGTCACGTCATCGTCGGACGAGGAACGCAGTCCTTATCTGCATCAGGGCGTCGTCAGAGAAGCCATTGATTCAGCAATTCCCAAAACAACCCTGTCTAGAAGGTCCCCTGGAAAGAAAAACAACATGCAAAATCCCAAGAAAGAATCCCTCAAGCAATCCACCGCAGGTAGTCCCGAAACCGAACCGGACACGATGGTAGAGCGTAGAATCTTTCAGCCCAAGAATGCGCCTGCTCCTTTCCAGCTTCCCAATTTGATCACGGCAGGTTGCCATGAAGAGAGACAAGAAGAGGTCTCATCGGAGTCCATATCACCTCCCGTACTCCCCAAGATCGATGATGACGAGGATCTCATCATCGATGTCGAGGATGAGTTTGACATTCCGCTGCCTCCGCTGGAACCAGAGGGCCCCGGCCTCTTTGCGTCCTCCGAAGCCATGCCCCGCGGCATTGAGACGCAGAGGGTGCGATTCAAGTTCGGTCAGGAGTCTATGCAGTTCCACATGCCCAAAGGAGACGGCATCTCATTCCCATTTTGAACAATCCCATTCAGTACCTTATTAATGCTAATTTGTTGTAACTTATTCATTTGTAGGTTTATGACTATTTCTATGATCTTTTGTATTCACTCAACTGCAGGTTTTCGGCAATTCACATTAATAGAATAGGAATTAGAATAAGGTCAGAAATATGGATGGGTGGGGGGGATCTTCTTTTTATTCTTAATTATTTTGTTAACACACCATATCAAAGTACTTTTAGCAGTTATATAAGTCTCTGTGTGTGAGTTTTCATCTTGTTGGCGAAGAAAATAATTATGACAATTAATCATGTACCATATTGTTACAATTTACAGTAGTCCTACCTGTACTGCAAGGTAGAAACAGAAAAGGCCTGACTTAGTGTTGTTTAATTTAACTCTGTTTCGACGTTCGCCCCTTCCTCTTCTCTCGTTTGTTTTACAGTTATGTGCAATCTTAAGTAACTAGAGTAAATTCTTTCTTAGGTAATTAGTAATATGGCTTTGTGTTTTTTTTTTTAAAGTGTATGAAGATAACTAAAATTCTTGAATAATGGCGTGTTTGGCCGAGGTTTTTTTATCTCAAAAGATGTAGATTTGAGAGTAAAATGTCTTTTTCTAACTTCTAAAAAAATGTGTATGTTTCTGGATTATATGCGTAAGAAATAATCTCTAGGTGAATTATTTTGCCATGATTTTTTCAGAAGAAAACATTTAATATGGTCACCAAAAACATAAATAACATGTATTATTATTACAATGTATGCTATTTATTTAATTTTCTCTTTTCAGTCCTGTTTACAGTTCTGGGAGTTCCTCCTCCCCCCCCCCCCCCCCCCTCCAGTGATTTTTAACAAGAAATCATTACATATCACCAACAATAGAAATTACATGGATTATTATGCTACTTTTGCAATGTTGTCTTTTTCAGTCCATTTGAAAAATTCCCCCCCCCCCCCTCCCCCTTCCCTAGAAAAAACACTAGAGAGCTTGACATATTCAGGTTTGCATTTGCCAAAAAGGGGGAAACAAGATGATAAGCCATTGAGGTTCATATTGCAGCTGTATTGTCGGTATGTGTGTATTCTCTCTATTGTATTTTCATACTGGCCAGTACTTTTATGTGAAGGAAAGGAAGTGCATTTGATTATTATAATTGGATGAAAAAACATTCAAATTTAAACAATCAGAAGAAAAAAAATTACACGATGATGAAAAATTATGGTGTAAGATGAAGTAACTGGTTGGGGGAAGAGACTGAATGCCACGTAATCTTGAAAATGGCCCTGATTTATCCAAACTTAAAAAATAAAATGAATAAAATTGACATACACAGCAGTGTTATACAGATACATTAAAACCTGTCTATAGAGACCACTCAAGGGGAACAGAGAAAGTGACCACTGTAGACAGGTTCTACAACAAACATTTCTTTCCCATGACAAAATACATGGCCACAATAGGACAGGTGGCCTTTATAAAGAGGTGGCCGGCCACTAAGATCTAGGTTTGCCTATTATTTTTTAATGGTTTCATGGTAAATAATCCAGATGAAGTTGTTATCGGTCTTGTCTGTTTATCAGTTTGTACAATATACTGTTGCATCAAGACTATTAAAACCAAAATATGAAAATTGGTAATCATATTTTACTGCACTTTTTTGCCAAGCTGATTTAGCAACACTTTTCTTGTGCTGTTTAAGTGTCGTTAGATTTTTATGCCTCCGTTACGAAGTAGCCGGAGGCATTATGTTTTCGGGTTGTCCGTCCATCCGTACGTACGTACGTCCGTACGTCCCGTTCTCGTGATCGCGTTATCTGAAGAACCGATTGATGGATTCCTGCCAAACTTTGGTCATGTATGTATCTTACAGAGCCGGTGAACTGATTAGATTTTGGGGTCACGAGGTCAAAGGTCAAAGGTCCCAGGGCTCATTATGTATGCAAAAACAGCTCGTGATCGCGTTATCTGAAGAACCGATTGATGGATTCCTGCCAAACTTTGGTCATGTATGTATCTTACAGAGCCGATGAACTGATTAGATTTTGGGGTCATGAGGTCAAAGGTCACAGGGCTCATTATGTATGCAAAAATAGCTTGTGATCGCGTTATCTAAAGAACCGATTGATGGATTCCTGCCAAACTTAGGTCATGTATGTTACTTGCAGAGCCGATGAACTGATTAGATTTTGGGGTCATGAGGTCAAGGTCAAAGTTCATGCGGCTCATTATGTATGCAAAAACAGCTTGTGATCGCATTATCATTAGAACAGATTGATGGATTCCTGCCAAACTTAGATCATGTATGTATCTTGCAGAGCCAATGAACTGAGTTGATTCTTGGGTCATGAGGTCATAGGTCAAAGGTCATGGGCTCATTATGTATGCAAAAATAGCTTGTGAACGCATTCTCATTAGAACTGACAGATTGATTACTATTTAACTCTGGACATCTTGCAGAGCCAATGAACTGAGTAGATTTTAGGGTCATGAGGTCAAAGATCAAAGGGTCATATATGTACATGAGAAATTGCTTGTAATCAGGATATTCTGAGAACCCATTAATGGATTACAATTGAACTTGAATTTGAAAAATTTCTTCTGTTTTGGTTTGTAAAATTGCTCTATGACGGAGGCATCATTTCGACTGCGCGCAGTTGAAGTTCCATCTAGTTTTATATTAAAGCCTGTCTGCACTAGTTTGTCTAGGGGATTAGACCTCCCTGCAAGGTCACTAACGGGTGGTTATCTCATCAAACCAGCTCTTAATTAACATAAGAAAAAGGGGATCAACAGGCATCGATTAGCCATTGTTTGCTATATAGAGGGCGCAAGTGGCTATAAGTGGTGCAGTAGGGATTTAAGACAAGTAAATCTGATCTTAGGAAAATATAATTAATGATTTTAGTATCTGTTTGACACGGCTGTGATAGCAATGTTTCCAAGCTAGATTAAAATACAATTTATTGTTACTTGTACAAACTTCAGACCAACTAGCTTTTGAATTAAATTCGGGTATGAACATTTAACATGTAACATTTTGCTGAAAATGGACATGTATAAATGAATTTTTATATTTTTGAGGATGTTAGGAAAAAGAATTATGCATTGGCAAATATTTCCTGTAGCTGCGTAGCTGACGGATACAACATAGAGAATAAAGAAGTGTTATTTTTGATGGTATTGGATCATTTTGGATGCGAATTGACGTGATAAGTGTGTACAATAATAGTGTATCACTGCTAGATATAAATGTTTTGTAAATTATAATACTGTTATTTTCTGAATACCTTTTTTTCCTGTTTGAATTTAATCTTGTTGATGAACAAGTTAATGTTAGTCACTCCTGGATTGGAATTAATACACTTTATTTATTTTCAACAAAAGAAAAACAAAGGTGTGTTGGTGTTGTTTTTTATGTATTCGTTTATTTCTAAGCATTTACAGAATGACATTCCAGAGAATTTTCAGTTTTGAAAAAGATTATTTTAAACAGGAATTATTTGATTATGGATTTGTCAGTTCATATTAACACATATAATATGTACGCTGATATGAGGTACTTTAACAACAGTTAAGTTTTCTATTAAAGGTATTACAAAGTTTTGGTATGGGGTCATGAATTTAGTTCAAATTAACATTTCGGAAGCATATGCTTTCCTACAATATTCATTGATCGTTGTCGCGGTTGAAATCGAGTCTAAAGTTATGAAATTATAAATAATAAACTCTTTATGTTGTATAGCTCCCTCTCAAGGTCAAGATTTTAATTTAGCTATGAAACAATGTTTCTTGACTAAAATCAACCGATTAGCTATTCCCGTTTGGAAATTATATATCGCAACTACATATTCTGAGATTTTCATGGTCGCAGCTACCATTGTACGGCCATAGACGCTATTTGAAATTTATCAAAATTTACCGGGAGCACCGGTAAATGTTTATATTCAATTTTTCTCGAAAACAGAAGTGTTTTAGGGGCTAATTTTTTTAGTGCTTATTATACATCCACAGGGGCATCCAAATATATCAAAATTGTAAAGATTCACTATCCACCCAATTATTTTCAAAATTTCCCAAAACTTTGTATTACCTTTAAGCATTCATCATATTAATAAAATATTGAAATGTAAATAGCTTTGGTACAGAATGACTAAAAAAATGCCATGTCACTTCTCAACACCAAAACAAATTCAGTATTTCATAAATCGGATGAATGATTGACAGAAAACTCAAATTGTGCAAGTACCTTGTAATCTTGTCATTTGTTTTTAGATTTTTAAAATTAAATATGTATAATATTCTTTACTCAAAATTAAAAATTCTCTGGAAATGACCTTCAGTAACGCGTGAAATTGACCATTGTTTAAAGGGATCGGGTAATTTGTCTCAGATTTTGAAACAAAATCCTGGATTTAGCTCATGCTGCAATGATAATTATAAACATTTAGGTCAGTCAGGTACCCCATGACTTTTACAAGCCGATCGCCTGTCTGATTATCAAGATATTTACGAATGGAAATCGAAATTTAAAAATGTGTTTTCCTAACCGTTGTTATAACACTACAGTCTATTTGGGATAATAAGTATGGTAAAAACCGGTCACTCAAAGATATTTACTTTTTTAAAGGGCCCATGACATCGAAATATACAAGTGTATTCCTGTTGATGTGCATTCCTGCATACACTGTAAAAATTTGCTGTAACTCATGCAGTAAAATACTGTGATTTACAACAGTAATATGTTGTAATAACGATTTTACGATAATTAACTGTATAAGTACGTTGCTGTACAGTATATTGCTGTAAACATCAGTGTCGTAGAGCATGGGAACAAATATCTACAGTAAGCTAGTGTAAAGGAGCGTGCAAAAAGCATTGTGGGATACAGCGCACATGCGCATTAGGCGGATCGGCTGCATATGCGCGTATGCGTTGCACGTGATTGGCTCCCGCGCTAGCCCGCCACGCCGCGCCGCCATTTTTAATTTTCTGCAAACATTTGAGCTGAGATATATAGCTGAGCTGGCCGGCCTGATCCTGAGCAACGAATCTGAATCTGTTCTGTTCCTGGTCCTGATCCTCGAGCTGGGATATTGATGACCAATAAGTCAATTCCAAGGGGATCCGAGGTAAGTTACAGATTGCCAATTATCAGAGTCATGATTTGATTTGTATCCCGCTGAAGTGAAGAATTGTCAGACTGTGGAAAGTATAGGGATTGTGTTTGTAATTGTTCCGTCTACGGTATATGTGTACTGTACGTGCTGTGCTGTGGTGTGTGGGACAGAGTCGGTAGTGTTAGTGCAGCACATGACACTGTATGTACTGCAGTACCAGCGTACAGTGTCACTGTCAATGCGATGCCATTGCACATATATGCATGCTCACGTTAAATTGGAAATGTCTAACGTCAAGACCATCAAGACTTATAACTTATAGGACACCGCACACACTACGATCGACTACAGCATCAGTCCATCATGAGCACACTGCGTGATCAGTTGAATACGCACAAGTCTAAGCTCATGTAGTGTAGTCTACAGCACGTTACTGAAGAAATTACAGCAAAGTACTGGCAATCCTGCTGCATAGTGTAATTTTACTTAAAAGTTAAAATATGAAATAAAATTACAGTAAGTTACTGTAAAATTACTTAGTATTTTACTGTTACTTAGTAATTTACAGTAAGTTACTTTAAAATTACTGTAATTTACTGTAAAATTACTGTAATTTACTTTTTTGAAGGTCGCAGCGTTGTCATAGCAACCAAAAAGGCCATTCCGTAACTGGCAGTAGGTTACTGTAAAATTACTGAGTAATTACTGTAAAATTACTGTAATTTACAGTAACTTACTGCTAGTTTACAGTAAATTACAGTAATTTTATTTCATATTAATTTTGAGTACTTGTCTACTGTAATTCACTGTAATTTTAATTTACAGTAACTGTAGGTTATATCTACAGTAAGTTACCATCAATTTTTACTCAAAGTATCTGCCTGTAAACTTTCCTACAGTAAATCACTGCATTTCTTAGAGTAAATTGCTGTTACCGTAGGTTCTTCAAATACTAACAGTAAATTACAGTAATTTTTGTCTTTAAGGATTGTAAATTTGTTTTACAGAAATCTATTGTAGTTTCATTTACCGCAAATGAATGTTAATTTCACTTATGTAGTAACATTCATAGCCGTGAAATCAAATGTTTTTTTGCTGAAGGTTTCGCATACAGTCATCATCAGGAGGCTCGTGACAACTGGTTATATTTGATGAATTCATGTTTTTCTTTCGATTTTCTTTTGTATTTTTTGTCCTTTATCTTTTTTTTTATTATTCATTTATCATTTAAATAACTTTTAATCTGTCAATGCTGTACATAAAAAGTTATGTGTACGTATGCATATTAAAGGTATTGTTTTCCGCTCTTCTTTCTTGCAGTATGCCATGGATTACTGCTGAAGTCACACAGTGTGCATGCTGAAACACTAATCAGACGGATGCTCTACATGGACATCATATACCCATGTACGTTTGTAAGCTATGTAATCATTCTTCTGGATCATTGAAGCGGTTTTCTGAACACTTTTCAGTCCATAGAAATGTGGTGAATTTCGATTTCCCGTGTGGTGTTCCTGGCTGCAATCGAACATTCAGAAATTATTCATCCTTCAAAACCCATGTGCATAGGGATCATCAACCATTTTCAAGAAAAAAAGATGCCCAGTTTTTCTGCGTTTCTACCTGGAATTGTCCACTCTGTGCTGTAAAATGTGAGGAAATCCATGACATACTTTCTCATCTTAGAGTTCATATCAAACACGGAGTTGAAATACGCTGTCCTTTTGCCAATTGCAAAAAACGTTTTTCAGTGAGGTCGTCTTTTGCGTCACATATATCAAGAGTTCACAATAAGTTAGACCAGATTCAGTTAGACTCAACTTCAAGTGAAACTGGTACTGTGTTAACTGAATCCGCCCAAGAAAATAATCAGGAGTTTCCTGGAAGACTGCACTCAAGTGACGAGGAAAGTGTGACAGATGATGAAGTAGATGTATCCGCTGACTCATTCAAACACAGCTTATCCTTGTTTTATCTGAAGTTGGAGGCAAAATTACTACTGCCCAACTCTACAATTCAGGAAATAATTGACACAGTTCAGGATATTCATGCATTAAGCCAACAAAATTTGATACCAAAATTAAAAAAGAAACTTGAAGGAATAGGAATTACCGATGATGAGGTTACCAACGTTTTAACTTTATTTAAATCTGAGGATTTGTTCAGTGCTTCAAATTGTAAAGAATTTCGATCAGAGTCTACAAGAAAATCACATTTTAAAGCAGTTTTTGATTATGCAATACACCTTTATTTTAATAAATTTAATAAGTCATGAAATAAATGAATTTGCCAAATATTAGGCCTATATTTAAGTAACCTATATTTTATTTCGACATATTTCAAGTTATATAATAATATATTTTTTTTAAGTAACTTATATTTTATTACGATATATGTTACGTTATATGGTAATATGTTTTTTTATCATATTTAATACGTAGCAATATTGTAGCTAAACGAATTTCATAATTTTATGTTTTCATTTTACATGTACACAAATTGATCATATTTTCTATTTTCTTTGTTCATTGTGCACATTGGTAATTCTATTTCATTAATTTCTGTATATCATGTATATTTTCTTATTGTCAAGTATGTTTTACGGTTTTTGTTATTTTGCACAGCCCCTTTGTAAACCAGCCGAGTAGCTGAATAGGGCTTTTACCGTCAATAAATCAATCAATCAATCAATTGAATGACAGCTCATGAAGTTGAAACAAGTTTCTGTGCAGAATTGGCATGTAAATGAGACAAAAATACAGAAGAATATGAAACACGTATTAAAGATTACAAGTTTAATATAACAGAGCAACTCAAATTAAATGGGGTATTAGTTCAAAAGATAAATTAAACAAAAATAAAGTGAGTAATGTCTTTTGGAGAGATTCTACCAGGTATAGAGAGTTTTCCTTGATTCTGCCAGGTATATGGAGACTTTTCATTGATTGTATTCTGATAGTAGTTGTCGTTTAATAGTGGCTTTAAAGGAAGATAAAAGTGTATAAAATATGTCTTGTTTACAATTGAAGATAATTCTTTACAATAGTTTTTTACAATTCAGAATTTTAAAGTGAACATATTGTTGTCTGTTCGACAAATAATTTTTGACCCAAGAAAGTGCAGTGCCCCTAAGCCATACGTTGTGATTTAGCATATCAATGCCTTAAAGCCGCTATGTCTGCACAATTGCATGTGTTATTCTGTCGTATAATTAAATTAATGCTAGGTCGGGTGAATGATTTTTTTTAAAGCCATATTGGTTGGGATTAAGCAAGTTATGTGTATTTCAGAATTGGTATAATCTAAACAATTTTTTCAAGAAGTTTTGAGATACTGGAAGGATGACTATGGGTCTGTAGATTCTTGAGTACTTGAACTTTTGCAGTTTTTAGTGGTTTTACTTGTTTTAATGTTTTACTTGATAGTTTCTTTGCAAGCATTTTCATAATGTTACACTATTTGAGAAACTTGTTTTATGGAGCGTTGATTACCCAATAAAGACTTTAATAATGATTTTTGTGTTCAGAAAGCTTGTTTTTTCCTCAAATTAACAGGATGATGCTGCTAATGTCAAGTTAGAATACTGTACTTATTACATTAACTTAATGTAAATGAGAGAAATAGATTTAAAAAAATAACAGGATGATACTGCTAATGTCACAGTAGAATACTGTACTTAATACATTAACTTAATGTAAATGAGAGAAATAGATACAAAATTAACAGGATGATACTGCTAAAGTCACAGTAGAAAAGCTGTACTTATAACATTAACTTAATGTAAATGAGAGAAATAGATACAAAATTAACAGGATGATACTGCTAAAGTCACAGTAGAAAAGCTGTACTTATTACATTAACTTAATGTAAATGAGAGAAATAACATTAATTTACTGTAGAGAAAAACTTACAGTACATAACTGTAAATACATTTAAATTACTGTGAATAAAATTACATTAATTAACTGTAAGAAGAACTTACAATAAATACTGTAACCTTATACATGAAAATTTCTTTACAGTAAGCTTACAGTATTTTAATGTCTTACAGCAAGTTACTGTTGAAAAACTTACAGGAAGTTACTGTAATGTCAAAGTTACAGTAATTTACTGTGCAACAAAGTTGCCAGTAATTTACTGTAATTTCTACAGTGAAATTTTTAACAGTGTACATCTCATATTTTGATATGTAAACTTCTGAATTTGTTTCATAGATTTTAAAATATTTTCTGAAATATTTGTTTTTCAAACTTGCTAAGCTCCACCTCAAAAACCTCCAGATCTCATTCCTCTTGTGACGTCATCTGTCGGTCATCAATGAGCTAACTTGAGAAAGTGGTATGTATCTTTGCCGAAGTCGACCACCTGTTACAATACGTAATACAAAAGCAACATACAAGTTGCTATGTCAGACATGCTGTAGCATCACCAGGAAGACGAAGGCAATGATGATGTATTGGGCAGATGTTTGGAAGCATGCAATTCTATTATGAACGTGTGCGAAGCTGGGGTAGATTACATACCATTGTCTATTCTAGAATATTAGTTTAGTCTGACATGTCTGACAGCATCTTATATGTTGCTGTTGTTTGTGGTATTGTATTAGCGATTTTTTTGGGACCAAAAAAAAAACCCGCATATTCAGCGGCGGGCTGAGTCATTGCGACATTTTTGGCCCGATTTCAAAATGTTAAACCCCCCCCCCCCCCTTGAAAAAATCCTGCGTACGCCACTGTATAGAGATATATAATTATCTTCCTTACAAGAAGAAATACAAGAAGAAATTATTTCTGCTTGTAAGGAAGATCGCCATTTATTGTGTTTTTGCTTAATTTCTCTAACTAAAATTTATCTTACATAATATTCACTCTTTCCATTTTTTTTAAATAATTGATCGTGAATTGGATTTCACATTACTCTCATTCCCCCAGTTAAATCATCCTCTCTCCCCCTTTAACTCTCCCATCGTTCACACTTTCTTTTTTCTTCTTTTCTCTGCTTTTATCCAACCCCCCAACCCCTTTTTTTCTCTATCCACTTCTTATTGTATTTTCTTATTTTCATTAGTTAATTGATTAGTTAATTAATCAACTAATCAATTAACTAATTATTTCTTGCTTGCTTGTTCTTTCTTCTTTTTGTTGTTTTCTCTATCTCTATCTCTCTCTCTCTCTCCAATTTTCTTCCACCGTCTCCCGTTCTCCCCTCTCTCTCTCTCTCTCTCTCTCTTTCTCCATCCTTCCTTTCCTCTCTCTCTCTCTCTCTCTCTTTCTCCATCCTTCCTTTCCCCTCTCTCTCTCTCTTTCTCCATCCTTCCTTTCCCCTCTCTCCCTCTCTTTCTCCATCCTTCCTTTCCCCTCTCTCTCTCTCTCTCTCTCTTTCTCCATCCTTCCTTTCCCCTCTCTCTCTCTCTCTCTCTCTCTCTCTCTCTCTCTCCATCCTTCCTTTCCCCTCTCTCTCTCTCTCTCTCTCTCTTTCTCCATCCTTCCTTTCCCCTCTCTCTCTCTCTCTCTCTCTCTCTTTCTCCATCCTTCCTTTCCCCCTCTCTCTCTCTTTCTCCATCCTTCCTTTCCCCTCTCTGCCTCTCTTTCTCCATCCTTCCTTATCCTTCCTTTTCCCTCTCTCTCTCTCTCTCTTCAATTTTCTTTCACCGACTCCCGTTCTCCTCTCTCTCTCTCTCTCTCTTTCTTCATCCTTTCTTTCCCCTCTCTTTCTCTCTCTCGCTCTCCATCCTTCCTTCCAGCCCCTCTCTCGCTCCCTTTCTCCATCCTTCCTCCCCCTCTCTCTCTCTCTCTTCAATTTTCTTTTACCGTCTCCCGTTCTCCTCCCCCTCTCTCTCTCTCTCTCTCTCTTTCTCCATCCTTCCTTTCCCCTCTCTCTCTCTGTCTCTTGCTCCATCCTTCCTTTCCCCTCTCTCTCTTTCTCCATCCTTCTTTTCCTCTCTCTCTCTCTCTCTCAATCCTTCCTTTCCCCTCTCTCTCTCTCTCTCTCTCTCTCTCTTCACCCTTCCTCCCCCCCCCCTCTCTCTCTCTCTCCATCCTTCCTTTCCCCTCTCCCTCTCCCCCTTTCTTCATCCTTCCTTTCCCCTCTCTCTCTCTCTCTCTCTCTCTCCATCCTTCCTTTCCCCTCTCTCTCTCTCTCTCTCTTTCTCCATCCTTCCTTTCCCCTCTCTCTCTCTCTCTCTCTTTCTCCATCCTTCCTTTCCCCTCTCTCTCTCTCTCTCCCTTTCTCCATCCTTCCTTTCCCCCCCCTCTCTCTCCCTCTCTCTCTCTCTATTTCTCCATCCTTCCTCCCCCCCTCTCTCTCTTTTTCTCCATTCTTCCTTTCCCCTCTCCCTCTCTCTCTCTTTTCTTCCCCTCTCCCTCCCTCTCTCTCTCTCTATTTCTCCATCCTTCCTCCCCCCCCTCTCTCTCTTTTTCTCCATTCTTCCTTTCCCCTCTCCCTCTCTCTCTCTTTTCCCCCCCTCTCTCTCCCTCTCTCTCTCTCTATTTCTCCATCCTTCCTCCCCCCCCCTCTCTCTCTTTTTCTCCATTCTTCCTTTCCCCTCTCCCTCTCTCTCTCTTTTCTTCCCCTCTCCCTCTTCTCTCGTTTGATCTCAACTTATTCTCTTCTCTGTCATTACCTCGATCTCTCTGACTGTCTCACCATTAAGACTGTCGGGTCCACCCGTTATATTAAGTTGGTTTCACTTGAAGCAGACAATAATATTGAGAAGAGCAGGTAATAGAAAATTTGAGCAAAATCTGATTAAAAATAAGAAAGTTGTCAATTTTTGAAGTTTGGATTTGCAACTCTGTGACGTATCTTGCGAGGTTCACTTCTATTTGGCTCTGTACAGAAAATTTCATTTACTGTTATATTGTTAGTTATTGATTGCGGAGTGGATTTGCCTATGGGTTGCTTAACAACATATTTGCAATCATTATATTTCGGGTGCTTGTATGATTGACAATTTTCTTTCGAGAAAATAGAAAGCTCTGAATTATTTTTGGACAGAGCAAAGGGGAAGCTATAGGGACCTCGTAAGATACGTCACAGTGTTGCCAATTCATAACTTTTTTTTGCCTCAATCGGATAATGCCTAAACTGTCACTAACCTGTTTCTCCAATTTTCCTGCTTCTATTAAACCAACTTTATATCAAGGTGGATTTCCCCTTTAAGACTGAAATGTGATTTTCTATGAATAACTGCATTTTAAACAATGTGCTTATTTTATTGCCCATGAAGTTTATTTTACCCATAATCAATTAATAGAATTTAAAAACTTCATAGTATTGCTACATGCACCTAAAGAAGAAAAGGAAGAAGAGGAGGGACAAAAAGAAGAAGATAGTTTAAATGTATGCTATATTAATTTCAATCAGGGAACGTAGAATTTCGGCGCATATTCTGACATATTCCCTTCTGTCCCGGCCTCTTTCCACGGAAGTTTCCCTAGCGGGGAAATGCTCTGTTGTCATTTAAGAAATAATTAAGGATTAAAAAAAAAAACACTTTATAGCAATGCTACATGCACCTAAAGAAGAAGAAGAAGAAGAAGAAGAATGACAAAAACAACAAGATAGTTAAAGGTATTCTATATTAATTTTAATCAGGGAACGTAGAATTTCGGCGCATATTCTGACATAATCCCTTCTGTACCGGCCTCTTTCCCTGGAAGTATCCCTAGCCGGGAAATGCTCTGTTGTCATTTAAGAAATAATTAAGAAATGTTTTTTTTTTTAAACTTTATAGCAATTCAACATGCACCTAAAGAAGAATAAGTAGAAGAAGAATGCCAAAAACAACAAGAGAGTTAAATGTATGCTATAATAATAAACAGGGAACGTAGAAGTTCGGCGCATATTCTGACATATTCCCTTCTATCCCGTCTTTCCATGGAAGTTTCCCTCGCGGGGGATGCTCGGTTGTCATTTAAATGTCCTCGAGTAGGGCCAGGATCTCAGCCACGAGCTCGAGCTCTTTCTCTTGATAGGCTTCGTCTTCTTCCTGTTGGTACAAACAGTAACTGTTATAGTGCTCTTAAAGGTGACAATCAGGAACTCGAGTGTAAGAAAATCTAAGGGAAAAGCTCGGACGTTTATATAACAGCCCGTTTTCCCTCCCCCTCCAATTTTACGTATTATTTGATGTGTCTTTTTAGGACATGCCAACGGGATGAGAATATGAACTATTTTGGGCTGCTACGACAATTTTTTCAGTTATTTTTAAATACAAAATACCTCATTGAGCCCCCTTTCTCTATCTAAAATCAGAAAAGAAATAACTATAACGTCACGATGCGCATAATTCAGTGCATATCAAAATGTGCAATTGAAATGTTCCAAAGCCTAATTATCAGTTCGATTCAAGCATTTGATCATTATTTTAATTTCTGCTTGGTATGGGACCTATAGATGTTTTCTTTCAAAAGCCTTATCATTTCGTTTTCAAGTATGTATGTATGTTTGTTTTTTCTTCAAATGTGTTTTATTAGGCTACATTTTACAAATGTTAATTCCATTGTAAACGGGCTCATTCCACCACTGTCCCAAATACTTGCATTGCTCCCTCTCATGGGTGATAGTGAGCACTATTTTTTTTTTAAATTCCCCTCAACCACGCCCCCCTTGAGTAAAACAAAAAGAAGAAGAGGATTCCGGGGGGGGGGCATCTAACAACATTCCCCCCTCCCCTTTTTTTGGGTAAGCAAATCGGGGGGAAATAGGGTAAATTAAGAAAAAATAGAGAAAATAAGGGGAAAATCTGGAAAATAGGGATAATAGCGAGGAAAAAACGAGGGAAAAAACAAAATCGGGAAAAAATGAAATAAAATCGGGTAATTGTCAGGCCCGTCCTCCCCATCAATAATGGTTACACCCTTCGACAAATTACCCTCCCCCCCCCCCCCTGTGTGCCTTTCCATACATTAATAATGAGAGATGCCCACCTTCAGATTCTGGAAAAACTCTTCTTCCTTCTCGGCATAGGTTTCATCTTCCTGTTGGTACAAACAGTTATATAGTGCTGTTAACTCTTAACCTGCCATAATGAATACAGCCCAGAGCCACAGGGCTAATCCCCATTGTGCCAAGCAAAAAATCCCCCCAGTGCCAAGTTTATTTTTGAGATAATCTGATAATCTGATGGTGCGATCAATAGCGCCTGTGAAGCACTCAGCACAGTAGGCCTACAGTACATGCATGAACAAAAACTGCTATTACGAATGCGAGCAAGCACTCGTGAAGCAGCGAAGCCAAAGTATGCCGAAAATCTGT
>JAVYIG010018331.1:0-20790 GCA_035222895.1 Strongylocentrotus droebachiensis | reverse complement strand
TGTGAGTACAGTACATAGTGCCAACTGATTGTATGATATTTTGCTTTCCATTTCATGCAATTATATAACCTTGGTGAATTGTTCTTTTGCACTGTAAACTCTCTTGTGCGAATTGAGGTCCTCATCTTTTGTATGACTTTGGTTGTAGCGCACACTGATCTGAAGTTGAAATTCTAGATTGCGATATTGCCAGAATCCTTTCGAATATTAATTTTCCAGTCGCACCATTTGTAGTCTAGAATTTTGCTGTTCATTTGGTAGTGACATGTAATTCATTCTAAATAAGGTTTTGTAGAATATAAGAAATCATGGATCGAATGTCACATTCCAAATTATATATGAAATGTCCACCTTTAAACAGTACACCCCATCATACTACATTTGGCATATTGCATAATGTAAAGGGAAAAAATGCATAGTGCAATTTAGTGGAAAACTATGTCGAAATGGTCTACAGGTAATTTTGCATTAATGTAAAGGTACATTAGGGAGACAAAAGGTGATTGTCATGTAAACTAATATTTCATATTTTATGAAATGAACTTCGCCCTCTGCAGTTTACTTTTTGTTTCAAAGGATTTCTACTTGCAGTTGTCCATACAAAGTGGAATTCAATCTTGAACCTGTAGATCATCAAACTATCTTGAACCTGTAGGCAAATACTAACTAGCCAGGATTTATCTCGAAGAGAGAAAGAGAGAGAGGGAGAGAAAGAGAGAGAGAGAGAGAGAGAGAGAAAGAGAGAGAGATCTTGTTTGATACTTGTACTGCTGTCGGTAAACACAACGTCACCCTTGGTGTAACCCTTGGCCTTTGTACATGTAAGCAGTATTCAGTGTTGAGTTTACTCAGCAAACAAAGGGACATGTACAAGATTATAATACACGACTACTGTACTCTTGTAATAGTGATTTTCATATGGCTCATATGTTTCTTGTGTTTGGGATCTTTCTCCCACACATAACATGTAGGTGTTAGAATTTTTTTTAGTGGAATTAATTTGTGGGCTTTCCTACAGAATTTCTTTTTTATGGATATAATTTTTTGGAAAAAGACATACTTTTCCCATAACTATAGTTACTCTCCAAACATTTATTGTATGATTTTGAATATATACATGTAATTCCAAAATGCTGGTAGGATCTGCATACGTAAGCTTGCTTTCATTTAAAATAATATATTCTTGTTGATGTAATACAAACACTGTACCGGTAAACCAGTACTGAATTTATAAGGTACATTGCAATTCTTGGCTATTTTCATGATTATAAACAAATTGTTAGCAACTACAGTTGTTAGCCATTAGCAGTGAATGAGCCAATTAGAGTATTATCACCCAATTGACTTGAATTGAATTGAAATTTATTTGTTACCAATTGGTACCACTACCATATGTATCAAGGAAATAATTTTCAGTTATCCAGTTGAGTGCGCTGTGCACAGATTCATTTAATGTTTATTGCTGTAAACATGAATATCTCAAATAACCAATTCAATATAATTTCAATATTGTGAAATGCAAGTAGCAAGGATGATATTCTGTATACATGATTCATTTATACCATTCCCTTCCAAGCCAAATTAAAGGATGTAAAGATACTTAGAGCCAAATAACCTCATAAATGTTGGGGTAACTGGGGTATTTTTTAAAGTGTACTGAAGCATACACTCCACATATTTGTATCTTATAACACACAGGTAAAAGATATGTACATTTACTTGCAGTTACTTTTTTAAAGCCCACTCGACATTCATTTAGTATACACATACATTGTACACACACACAAATATTCTGGTTTACCAATATATTTGAACAGGCCTTTACAGTATCCAAGTCTACAAGTAACATAAGTTTCTCTTCATATTTCTTTGTTTCATTTCCAACCCCAGAGAGAGCAAGGTAAGAGAAGAGAGAAGGAAGCAGAGATAGATGTGTTGAAAAGAACGACTGGATCAAGTCTTTACGGAGGGAGCTCCACTCCAAAGTCTTCCTCTCCCATCCATAGCAGAACCTATGGGGATCATGTAGCCAGTAATAGCCAAGATTCAGATTCAGGAATAAGGTAACATTTTTTCTCTTGTTTTTTTATAATATACAATAAATACACAAACTAGGGTATCATATCATGGGTAGATATATAAAGAGATGAAGCCAATCCAACCCTCCACCTCCAAAATAAATAGAAAGCTAATGAACTTAGCATGTCTCTCACTCTCGGTCATTTAGCATACTAATTACTATTTAAAAAATAATGTGAATAAAGGTCAAGATGTGTGAAATTAAAATTATTTTTTTTTTTTTTTCAGTTCAAATATTTTAGATCTTTTCTTTTCTTTGATGCAAAGTGTTATTCTAATAAAAGGAAAAGAGGGGGATACTTTGGGGATACTTTGAATATGTGAAGAACAAAAATAGAAGTCTATCACAAATTAAGTGTATAGGCCCATTACAACTTGCAGTTGTGCATGGGCATATGATTTGCTTCAATTGTATTTACTATCTTTTCACTTTGTAGCCATGGTGGGTCAAGAAAATCCCCCTACCATCATCTGACCCCGCCCCAGCAATCCAGCTCCCTCCCCCAAGTCTCCAACCACACTGTCTATGGGAGCCACTCCTTCTCGGCTGCCCCAGCCGTGCCCCGCACCGGCAGGTCATCCCCCTTCATCTCCTCCGGCTACGACAGCATGAGAGGAGGGGGAGGGGTGCTACCACCAGGGGGTAACGCCCCCAACGTGGGCGGGGCGGAGTACTGGAATACGTCTCCATCGTCCATGAAGAACATGAAGGATGCTATGTACGAGAGTGAACAGAGGAGACTGGCGTTGGTGGAGAAGCTGAGGGAAGCTCATGATACATTACAGGTTTGTGTTAATGAGGAATTTACTTTCTCTTACATATGCTGTATGACATTGTACAGGGGGGCGTTTCACAAAACTTGTCATCAGTGACATATGACAGTTTTTGTTATAAGCTACTGAAATCCTTACTTTTGTTTGGTTATCAGCAGATTTGTTATTGAATTTTGTCATTTGTCATTGAAAAAAGGCTTTGTGAAACGGGTCCCAGATGTCTATTTATTACCTAATGATTGCTATGTAACTATGAATCATTTCTCTAACAAGCAATCTTGCTGAGCAATAAAATACTGTATATTAAATCATTTTTTTGTAGATCATTATTTCATTAGACAGAAAAGTGTAGCAGTGTAAGAGATAAGTCTGTGTCGCGAATTTAGAAAATTATAGCTGAATTATCCTAATTATGATTCTTCAAACTATAGCATTGACCATCTTTTTTTCCTTCTTTTTCTGCAGAATCAAACTGAGAAGCTGTGTAATAGTGAAGGGATGCTGGACGATACGCACCATACCTTAGCAAATCTATCTTCCACAAACGAGGTAAGATTCAACAATACAGTATACCAACCTCTCTTTTTAAAGCAAATTAATTAGTTGGTTGTGAAAACTCTTTAGTGAAAGAGTCCAGAATGGAATACCCTTAAACCTCTGTCATACATGACTCTGTGAACCACCTGCAGAAAACAAAATCGATGCTAATGCAAAATAAAATGGAGACAGCTTAATATGCTTCATTTTTCCATATTTGTGCTAGTATTGTGAGTTGCAAGTAAGCTCAGGGGCATTTGTATCCCAGCTATTTTTCCTCACCTCCATTTGCCATTCGTTTGCAACTACAAAGGCCTTTATTCTTCACAGGTGACTTATTTTTTAGACGAATTACCATGTGTGAACAAGTGCAAAAGAAAGAACACTCTTACTATGGTTTAATGGTATACTCTACTCTAATACATTGTTATAGGATAACTGTACAAAATTTAATAATCATCTGCATCATATCCAATGATGCCATGCTTTCATTTGACTTGTAGGCTCTTCAAAAGAGGTTAGTTGACGTCCAGAGAGAGCGAGACGGTTCCGTGACGGACAAGATGGATTCGTTTCGACAGCAAGGCTTTCTCCAGCAAAGGTTTGCAATTTTCTTTTCTTTGACTACTATTACCCTTTTCTAACTGCACTGCTTTTCATCGGATGCATCCGGACGCATCCAATGAAACGGCCAGTTAGAAAGCAACAGAGGAGAAAAAGGCGATTAAATAGCCGATGAAAAGAAGAGAAATAGGCGATTAAATTCTCCTGCTCAAGAACAGGAGAAATTCTCATTCTATCGGTGTGACACCGATGAAACCGCCAGTTAGAAAGCGTTCGGGAGAAAAGGGCGATTAAAACAGCGATTAAAATGGTCAAAGGTCGCAGTATACGCGCGCTTTATCGTAACCAGCTGTGTTTGTTGACTTATGGTTGAACATGCTGCATGCTAGCTAGATGGAGCGCGGGCTTAATAATTACGCAATAATTCTTTTCTTCCGGCAAGGGCTCGCCACAGCGAGTGAATTTCACCGGCAGTTAGAAAGCGACAGGGGGAAAACTGCAGTTTCACCTTTGTTTACATAAGGAAAATTAAATCTGTATTTTCATCGGTGTGACTCTGATAGAAGCCAGTTAGAAAGCTGTATATGTCACCTGTTGGTGTCAGAAGGGTGGTAACTATAAGTGCTGAGGGATATTACTTATGAGTTAATGACCTCCATAATCTTAATCTTAAAGCCCCTCTGCACTAGTTTGGCCAGGAAGGATAAGACCCCCCTGCATGGTCACTGACAGGTGGTAATGTCATCAAATCAGCTCTCAATTAGCATAAGAAAAAGGGGACCAATGGTCACCGAGTAGGCATTTTTTGCTATATAGAGGGCGCAAGTAGCTATAAGTAGTGCAGTGGGGTTTTAATCTGCATTTGCCACTCTCTACCCAGGTGTTAATCGGTACCTTATATGCTTGAATGCTAGTTACTTTAGCAGCTTGGCTTTAATCGGGGTAATGATGTCTAAGTGCCATGAGCGTCACTGCATGATGGATACGAGCGCTATAGATAAAAAGCCATTATTAGTTATTTATTATTATTATTATTATTAATCATGTTCAGTGTTTTTGAGATGGGTGAACTTTCTACCTAGCTTGTTTCTACAGTTTTGAAAGCCAAGTTTGACTGTGTCATTTCTGACCTGTTGCAGGGTCGGTGATCTGGAGCGGGAACTGAAGAGCTTACGGGCCGCTCATTCTTCTCTCCAGGCTGAAAACCGGAAACGAGATACGCTCGTAGATCAGACGTCTCGGGCGATGAGTCTCCTGGATGAAGAAAACAGGACATTCCAACAGGTAGATGTACAGTGAATCCTTGACTGGGTTTCTTTTCTTCTAGACCTCTGTTCGGCCTCATTGAGACTTGACTATTATTCCCTCACCCCCTCCCTCCAAGAGATTGGGTATCTTTGTCTCAGATTCTTAACAATATCCTGGATTTAGCTCATGGTGCAATCATAATTATAAACCTTAGGTCAGTCAGGAATCCCATGATGTTTACAAGCCGATCGCCTGTCTGATTATCAAGATATTTATGATTGAATTCTAAATTTCAAAAACCGTTTTCCCAATGTTTTTTATAACACTACAGTGTATTGGGGAAAGTGAGTATAGTAAAAACCGGTCACTCAAAGATTTTTACTTTTTTGAGGCACTTCATGATCATTTTGAGGGTTTCAATATTACGCCATATCACAGACGCTGATAACACGTAGGGCCATGCATCTCAGATTTGGCATTGTTAAACAATGACTTTAATAACTATAACTGCTGCAGCAAAATATGAACCACATAACCCATGTAAATGAATAGCAAATGGAGATGAAAAAACTAGGTGTGCATGACAAAGGCCCTAATTCTCACTGATCTGCTGTCAGTTTACTGCATGATGTGTTAACAATACTTTTATCTCTAAACAGGCTCAAAGGGAATATTATTATTTTTATATTGTTTTGATTTCATTTTCTGACAGCTCCTTTTGTATGCATTACTAAGTACAATAGGAAAAGGATGACCAAATTGGCCAATATTGAGGGATTTACTATCTTTTATTCTTGATTAATTTTTCATTATTTATTGATTGTGCAGCATTATATATCTGTATTGTTCAGAGAAATTAACTTGGGAGTAAACATTAGTTTTTGTTCACTCCTTTAGACCAAAGACACGATGTTCAAGGAAGCACTGGCCTTGAAGGAGTCCATCATGATCGCTAAGGCTAAGAATGAGAAACTGGAAGCTGAAGTGATAGAACTAGAAAAGCTCAACGAGGTTAGTAACCACTAGTACTCCTGTCAAACTGACAATTACCAAACAGAAAACAAATCACATCACCCCAAATTGGCCAATTTTTTCAGAGTCATCTTGGAATGCAGTGTGACTGCGTCATTAATACTGTGATATGTTGCTACATTTTGGAGAAAAAAAAGGGAAAGTAACCATTATTGCACATTGATAACCTGTTGCCTACAGGAGCCAGATGAATCCTGTTTCAAAGTCTATGGGAATAAGAGTTTTCATTCGTGTATGTGTTAAAAAGAATAGCATAATTTGATCTTCCAAGAGGGTCATCAGATTTTTAAAAGCTAATTAGAAGGAAAAAATTCTGAATACAACCTCAAATGTGTTTCAATTTGAATCTTTTTCCTACAAGCAATGGCAAGCTTTTTTAAATGACAGTAAGATTTGACTCTCAAACTGTTGGACTGCATTTCCCCTATCTTTGGTTAGTCTCCTGATTGTTGAGTTAAAGGGTCTAAATGCATTCTGAATGGGAACAGAAGAGAATTTAAGTACAGACAGTGCATAAAACACTCCTGTTGTTAGAACTATGGATAGGGGACTACAAGGGTCATAAATCTTACATTGCTTACTGTTAACATGTAAAATATTTGTGGTAATTCCATAACTATCTCTCTGGGGTGGTGCTAAATTTGGGGCAAAGCCACTTTTACATTCAATGTGGACCAAGGGTTAACAAATTATTTCTGAGAATCCCAGGTAAAGGAATACTTCCTCTGTGGTATTACAGATTATCGACTTTGTGAATTAAATTGTTCGTTTTTAAACATTTGTTATCAATGTCAATCTTTTATATCTCCTGGTTGACAGAGTCGCGAGATGCTTGCAGCCCGAAACACAGAGCTTAACGCCTTCCTGATGGATGAGAGACGACAAGTAGCTGAACTCATGCACCATGTAGAGCTACTCAAAGGAGACTTCATGAGAGCCAGTGAGGTATGATTCACACGCTGTGGATATAGATAGATCTTTAATAATAATAATAATAGTAATACATTGTTTTTCTAGAGCGCTTAATACAATATGTTTCTAAGCGCTTTACAAAAAAATGGCGATTCTCAGATAATGGTACATTTAATCAAGTATCATATTTACAAACTACAATTAATCTTTGACTCTAGATGGGAGAAGGATTTATTGGGATGTGGGAGTTAAAAAGACAGATGAAGAAGGTGTTATCCAGACACCCTGGGCCCCTTTGAGGAGTAAAAAAGTTGATGATGAACATTTTTTATGCTCCTAGCCTCTTCTATTTAGTTATGAAAGATTATCATAAATATCCCTGCAAGAGTAAAAATCTGATTTTTTAAAACTAATATTTGAATTGATGTAGTGTTGCTTTCATATGAATATATCTTTGCTATTTGTGTGATAGTTTCTGTTTCAGGAAGAAAGAACCAGAATGCCTAGCCCCAGTACATTTAACTTGCTGCTTATCACACAAAAGAGATCTTCAGAGGTGTTTTAATGTAGAGATACATGTTTTACCTTCTTTCTCCTGTATATTTTCCTGTGTAACAGTCATGAGCAAGATTTCAGATGTAGCCTTTTGAAATACTCCTTCACATATGGAGGCTTGCTAGAGGCGAGCTAAATCATGTGAATACCACGGTAAGACATTTAGGTACATGTATATTATACTTTGAATACCAAATTTTCTATGTAGGAGCGAGATGTGTTCCAGAGTAGAGCCATTGACCTGGAGGATAAGTGTTCTGACCTGAACGCTCGATGTGTCAGCTCATCGACCTCCAAGGAGAGACTGATGCAAGAGAAGTTAGACCTCCAACAAGCACTCAATCAGACCATGTATGAGAAAGAAGAAATTATCAAGGTAAAGAAAGTCTCTCTATACAGCCAAACTAATTACTCTTGTACATGGTGCCACTTTCCATCTCTCTCTATCTTTCTTTTTTGCTAACTCTCTCTCTCTCGCTCGCTCGCTCTCTTTCTCTCTCTCTCTCTCCCTCCCTCATTTTGTTATTTTATTATCTGTTCCCACAAATATCCTATTCCTTTTCCCTATTTCTCCTTTGTCTCTTTTTTAACTCTCGATACTTCCAACCCCATCTTTCTTTTTCCTCTTTCCAGAATCTATATACATTATTTTGTTTCTGTTCCCTAATATTCTAATCCCCCCCCCCCCCCCTGTGTGTACTTTCCACTCTCATCTTTCTGTCTTTATCTCAATCCTTCTTTGCCCTGACCCCATGTGTGATCTTTCTCTATTCCACCCTGTCCAATAAAGCAGGATGAATTTCATTTCCATTCGGTTGTTATCCAGCAGGCCCAGCAATGAATAGCTTAATTAATCATATTTGTTGTTTTCTTTCTCCTCAGATCAAACAAGAAATTGATAGCCAGCTGACGCAGGCCCAGCTGTCAGTCACTCAGCATAAGCTTATGGTGGACCGGAAAGAAGAAGAATTAGACAAACTAGATGAGGAACTCAATGCCACTAAAAAGGTTAGTTATTCTGGAATTATCCAATGCTTTTGTATTGGTCATCTAACATTGTGTAGTGATAATCTGCTGCATTTCTAAGGCACTGTGGGAGAGAGAAATCCAGGATTGAATCATCATGAAAAAGAGCTAGGTTGTCAATGCATAAGACTAACCAATTTAATGGATTTCTATGCAATCATTTATGACGAGCTTGCTGCCCAACTCCAATCATATGAGAATGTGTGTTAAAATGTACAAAGCTTTCTTGGCTAATCCATTATTTAAAGGGATAGTTGAGTTTTGGTATAGAGACCGCTACACAAAATACTTTTTTTGTGAGATAACGAAAAATTGAGTGTCAAATTTGAAAGAGCATACAATTTAAATGACAAACTCATCTTGTCATGGAGAGCTTAGATATTTGTTTCCAGTTCATCGTGACTGTGCCATGGACCAGTGATGGCCTGGTGGTAGAGTCGCTGCCCGGCAAGCAGTAGATGGCAGGTTCAAATCCCGCTGGTTCCAAGATTTTTTCTGACTTGTGTTTTTTCAATACAGGTTGATCAATCGACCTTATTGATACAGATCGATCAATCGATCTTATTTACTGGGTGGAAGGCCACAAATATATTTAATAATTGAAATTTCTCCCAGGAAGCATTACATTTATAAAAGTTACTGTCCTATGGCGGACTAATGAATATTCATGAGTCAGAATTAATCAGGAGAGCTTAGATATTTGTTTCCAGTTCATCGTGACTGTGCCATGGACCAGTGATGGCCTGGTGGTAGAGTCGCTGCCCGGCAAGCAGTAGATGGCAGGTTCAAATCCCGCTGGTTCCAAGATTTTTTCTGACTTGTGTTTTTTCAATACAGGTTGATCAATCGACCTTATTGATACAGATCGATCAATCGATCTTATTTACTGGGTGGAAGGCCACAAATATATTTAATAATTGAAATTTCTCCCAGGAAGCATTACATTTATAAAAGTTACTGTCCTATGGCGGACTAATGAATATTCATGAGTCAGAATTAATCAGGAGAGCTTAGATATTTGTTTCCAGTTCATCGTGACTGTGCCATGGACCAGTGATGGCCTGGTGGTAGAGTCGCTGCCCGGCAAGCAGTAGATGGCAGGTTCAAATCCCGCTGGTTCCAAGATTTTTTCTGACTTGTGTTTTTTCAATACAGGTTGATCAATCGACCTTATTGATACAGATCGATCAATCGATCTTATTTACTGGGTGGAAGGCCACAAATATATTTAATAATTGAAATTTCTCCCAGGAAGCATTACATTTATAAAAGTTACTGTCCTATGGCGGACTAATGAATATTCATGAGTCAGAATTAATCAGGAGAGCTTAGATATTTGTTTCCAGTTCATCGTGACTGTGCCATGGACCAGTGATGGCCTGGTGGTAGAGTCGCTGCCCGGCAAGCAGTAGATGGCAGGTTCAAATCCCGCTGGTTCCAAGATTTTTTCTGACTTGTGTTTTTTCAATACAGGTTGATCAATCGACCTTATTGATACAGATCGATCAATCGATCTTATTTACTGGGTGGAAGGCCACAAATATATTTAATAATTGAAATTTCTCCCAGGAAGCATTACATTTATAAAAGTTACTGTCCTATGGCGGACTAATGAATATTCATGAGTCAGAATTAATCAGGAGAGCTTAGATATTTGTTTCCAGTTCATCGTGACTGTGCCATGGACCAGTGATGGCCTGGTGGTAGAGTCGCTGCCCGGCAAGCAGTAGATGGCAGGTTCAAATCCCGCTGGTTCCAAGATTTTTTCTGACTTGTGTTTTTTCAATACAGGTTGATCAATCGACCTTATTGATACAGATCGATCAATCGATCTTATTTACTGGGTGGAAGGCCACAAATATATTTAATAATTGAAATTTCTCCCAGGAAGCATTACATTTATAAAAGTTACTGTCCTATGGCGGACTAATGAATATTCATGAGTCAGAATTAATCAGGAGAGCTTAGATATTTGTTTCCAGTTCATCGTGACTGTGCCATGGACCAGTGATGGCCTGGTGGTAGAGTCGCTGCCCGGCAAGCAGTAGATGGCAGGTTCAAATCCCGCTGGTTCCAAGATTTTTTCTGACTTGTGTTTTTTCAATACAGGTTGATCAATCGACCTTATTGATACAGATCGATCAATCGATCTTATTTACTGGGTGGAAGGCCACAAATATATTTAATAATTGAAATTTCTCCCAGGAAGCATTACATTTATAAAAGTTACTGTCCTATGGCGGACTAATGAATATTCATGAGTCAGAATTAATCAGGAGAGCTTAGATATTTGTTTCCAGTTCATCGTGACTGTGCCATGGACCAGTGATGGCCTGGTGGTAGAGTCGCTGCCCGGCAAGCAGTAGATGGCAGGTTCAAATCCCGCTGGTTCCAAGATTTTTTCTGACTTGTGTTTTTTCAATACAGGTTGATCAATCGACCTTATTGATACAGATCGATCAATCGATCTTATTTACTGGGTGGAAGGCCACAAATATATTTAATAAACTCATCTTTGTTTGATCAAAATCGTTTCAGAGACTAGAAATGTCATAAATAAGAATAAGAGCATACTCAGCAATAACCATGCACTTTGAAGGCATTAAGGTCTTAAACAAGAACTCAATTATCCCTTTAACGATAGAAATAGATAAAATACGTCAACTTGGAAGTGAACGATTGGTATTTTCGTGACAGGTTAGCGAGGTATTATCAACGGAGCTTTCAGTGGTGAAGAACAGTCAGGAGAGACTACAGGAGGAATTCAAACAGCAGAATGCCGACAAGAGAGCTGTCACTCAGCAACAAGCTTACTGGGAAGGCGAGGCAAGAAGGATAGCGGGGGAGAGAGATATCCTTACCAAGGTATGCTGTAACATTTCAAGTATATTGTGTGGAAGTCATAATAGAAATCTGTAAAGAGCTTTGAGAGTGCCTGAGGTCCTGAAAAGCGCACAGAGACTGAGAGGCCGAGATAGAAACGAATATGAAAGGGATAAGGGATACTGTGTCCAATGGAAGTTTAAGCAGAGTTACTTTGTGATGTCATTGACTGTACCATAATTAACGGTGTATTAAAAAAAAAAAAAAATTCAAAATCAGGGGGGGGTGCGGCTTATACACGGTACACACAAAAACAAAACAAAAGTTTCGATTTATGCCCCTCCACCTGGCGCTATGCCTGGCAATGTCTCCCAGCTCAGTAATCGGTATGTTGACTCACCACTCGGAAACTAGAACAACACTCAAATTTGTCTGTCATCTTGGTTTGAAAGTAATCTTTCTGATAGATCTCAATATGTAGTTTATGTAGTTAATTCCTCCAATTTTTCTTCTATTACATGGTGTACCACAAGGTTCTATCCTAGGTCCTCTACTGTTTTTTAATTTACATTAATGATCTTACACATTTAGCTGCACCTCGCAGTTAAATGAAAGGCCTTCCCGTGTGGGTTTTTTAACATGGACCTGGCTTGCTGCCGACAGAGTCTGCAATTTGTTATTTTTTTTCTTTCTTTTTTTATTTTTTTTAAGGGCGAAAAAGAGGGGTGCGGTTAATACACAAGGGCGGTTTATACACCGTTAATTACGGTATATGCTTGTGAGCGTAAAATCAATACACTCAAACCCCTGCTTTTTCTTCTAGGCTAGTGAAATCCTTGCTTCTGATTGGTTATCAGCAGGTTTGTCACTGATTTTTGTCATTGAAAAAAGGTTTGTGAAAAGGGTCCCAGACACATATTGAGAAATATGTAGCGTAGTGTTCCATTACCTTGTTATTTGACGTAATTTTATGATTTTTTTTTTTTTTCGTTGTTGTTGTTGTAGGCCATGGAACAATTGAAATCAGATTTCATGAAAGAGAAGGAGCAATTTGAAGAACAGATCCAGTCCCACAGGGAGAGTACCAGGGAGGCCAGGAGTGAGAAGACCAAGTCCTCTGCTAGGGTCCAGGAACTAGAAACAGTAAGTAGTCCTAGAAAAAAAAATGGGGAAGGCAACTCAAATTGCCTCGAAATGCTTTTATAATTGTGTTAATTTTCTTTTTCATCATATTGTTTTCAATCATTTATCATTAAATGCTAAGAAAATTGCAAGTTCCAAGTTCTAAGCCAAAGTGTTGTTTAGAATGTTACTATTTATCTTCATGTGCTAGATTAGTTTGTTCTGAGTTTTCAATAAACATATATAGACAGTGCTTTCTTTTACGCTTTTCATATTTATTCAAACACTTTGAAATATATGTGTGTGTCTCTCCTTAATTAATTTTCTCCTTTTTATGCAGGCAAAAATACCTTACAATTATTTTGCATCTTGTTATTTAAAAATTTGTATTCAAGATTCTTTTAGAATTATTAAGGCCACGTTTCAGAGTGTAGTTCAAGTAACAAGATATTACTGCACTACTTGTAGCTACTTGTGCCCTCTACATAGCAAACAATGCCTAAGCGGTGTCTGTTGGTCCCCCATGATCTCCTTTTTCTTATGTTAATTGAGAGCTGATTTGATGAGATAACCACCTGTCAGTGCCCTTGCAGGGAGGTCTAATCCCTTCAGGCCAAAGTAGTGCAGACGGGCTTTAAAACCAATGCATTGTCAAGTTTTTCTTGCACTTGATGTCTTCAATTTCAGATGCTACACAGAGCGAATGAAGATCTGAAGGAAGCAACCCTAAAGCAGCAGGAGGAGACGGAGGAATGGAAGGGCTCCTGTGATAGGCTGTCTAGCAGTCTAGCTCGCAAGGAGAGCGAATCAGCAGCCCTGAAAGAAAAGCTCAAGGAGGCTAATGAGCAGGTAACAAAGTGCTAATGTAGTGATGTGTTTTTATGTATTGATAAGGATAATAGTAGTGAATAACAAAACATTTTAGTACTTGTGTGAATATGTTTGATGCAGCGCACAAAATACATGGGGGCGATGGGCGATTCACCCCAGTGAGCTCCATAATCGCCCCCGTCAGGTTGCTCACGGGGGGCGATTACAAAATTCTGATATAACTTAAACACAATATTGAGTATCAATTTTCAAACCTTAAACCAATCAAATGGAAATTAGATGGTGCTATTACCAATACAAACAACGGAAGCTTGCAGTGCAGCTAATGCGGCCGTCAGCAATGGCTATACTGCGCAGGTAGTACCGGTGTGCACGCTGACGCCCAATATCTGCTGGAGCTGGAGACGATCGCGCAAGGACTGAAACATGGAGAAGTTTTTCGTTGTGAAAAGTGTGAATCCCCTGAAATCTGGTTATTCTAAACGATCAGCAAATAATGTAACTCAACCAGTAAATCAATATTGAGAAGAAGATCACCAAAGATGTTGCAGGGGCGGATCTAGGCGGTTTAGGAGGTTTAACTCCCCCCCCCCCCCCCCCCCCCCCCCCCCTTGGGCTGCCAAGTGAAAATGTGTTTTGCATAGAAAAGTGCTATCATGTGTCCAGACCTACACAGTATTAGTAGATGTCAGTAGATGCCAGGAAAACATCACTAACAGGGGTTCAAAATAGCGCCCCAAAATCGCCTTGCCGCTCTGCGGCTCGTCGACTATGCTCCGCATGTTAGTAGATGCCAGGAAAACATCACTTACGGGGGTTCAAAATAGCAACGACAAATTCACAGGGATTTTTTTTTGGGGGGGGGGAAGAGCCCCTGTGGAAAAAAAAAAATTTGAGCCCTGGTTTGATGTCCAAGGTAAACAAGCCCAAAATTTTGTAGTATTTTGTATGCATCCTCTTCATTTTATTCTCTATATTTGTCTCGCCTGCGCAGCAAAAAGCGAGACATAAGTGCCGCTTTTCCGGCGGCGGCGGCGGCCTCAACATCAAAAACTTAACCTAAGGTTAAGTTTTTGAATTTTTGATATAATTTTTAAAGTATAAGTTCTTATTCAATGAAACTTTGACTATAGCTTAATCAAGTATCCCCAAACATGTGAGTAGAATTTCAGATAACAAAGTCAAGGTCAAAGGTCATTTCAGGTCAACAGACTTGGACTATGTTGTAGCATCATCATCGAAAACTTAACCTAAGGTTAAGTTTTTGAATTTTTGATACAATTTTGAAAGTATAAGTTCTTAGTCAATGAAAGTTGGACTATAGGGTTATCAAGTCTCCCCAATCATGTGAGTAGAATTTCAGATCACTAGGTTAAGGTGAAAGGTCTTTTAAAGCTTATCTGCCGTAGTTTACAGGAGGGATTAGACCGCTCTGCAAGGTCACTGGACAGGTGGTTATCTCATAAACTCAGCTCTCAGTTAACATAAGAAAAAGAGGATCATGGGGGACCAATGGTCACCGATTAGGAATTGTTTGTTATATAGAGGGCGCAAGTAGCTACCAGTAGTGCAGTGGGCCTTTAAGGTCAACAAACTTAGACTTTGTTGTGGCATCAACATCAAGATTTTCAAAATGCTTCTTCTTCGTTATTTTTCAACCAATTTTGATTCTGATTGTTTCATATGATAGGGCTAGGAGGGGGATTTAAAATTTCTACACAGAATCATGAAATTCATTATCTATGTTAGTTTATGCAAATTTATTCGAAATCACAAAAAAGGCTTCTTCTTCATTTCTCGACCGATTTTGATTTGGTTTGCTTTATATCGTAGAGCTAAATTTGGAACACTAAACTTCTACACAGAATTGTGAGATTTTGCTCCATTGATTATTTATGGTACTTTATGCAAATGAAATGAAATTATGTCCCTTCCAGGGCATCAAATTTTTATTTTTTGACTAGTTCAAAAGTGTACCACATAAACTTTACAATATTTGTTGTTGCGAGATGCGGATGAGCGCTACGTCATTGACGTTCTGGTTTATCATATTGAATTGCGTTATGCAGGCGAGACCGCCGAGAACGTTTCCCTTGTTCCCATTTACAATCTGGTTCAAATTCTTACCCGCCCCCCCCCCCCCCCCCCTCTCTCTCCTCTCCCTCTCCCTTTCTAGATCTCTGACCTTCGAGCCCAAACCCAGTCCCTGGAGAACTCTGTGGAGGAGCTTAGTCGTTTCAAGGAGACGGCCAACGAGCTGGAGGAGGAGAACAAGAGACTTGCCCAGGAGCATGGAGAGGACCAGCAGGTTATCCAACTCCTTGAGATGCAGAAGAATATCCTATCTAAACACCAGGTGAGATACCCCTCCCTCCTCCTCCTCCTCCTCCTCCTCCTCCCCCTCCTCTCCCCTCCCTCCTCCCATCCCTCCTCCTCCCATCCCTCCTCCTCCCCTCTCTCTCCTCCTCCCTCCTCTCCTCTCTCCTCATCCCCTCCCTCCTCATCCCCTCCCTCCTCCTCCCTTCCCTCCTCCTCCCTTCCTCCTCCTCTTCCCCTCCCTCCTACCCCTCTCCTCCACCCCTCCCCCTCTCCTCCACCCCTCCCCCATTCCCCATTCAAGCAGACTTTTGTAAATATCAGGAGTGTTCTTTGATTGAATTTGTAATCATACATGTCCAATTTGGATAATATTCCTGTGTCACATCGTATTTCTCAAAGGATAGATGTACAAAGGGCTTCTGATTTATATTTTTAATTTTCCGGTATAAAACTCTTTTATACAGATGATAATTGCTATGTCATGTTGGAAATGGGCTATGTAGCAAATTTTTTTCATTGAACAATGCAATCTTTCTCTTGATTGATGTATGTTGTTTGTTCCATTTATTAATTGTGTCAATCAAGAGGTTTAGAAAATGTCTGCTATTTTTAAAGTTCCCTTTTGACATATCAATCGTTTATTAGTAAATGAATATTCATAGAATAGATATGGAACATATATCAATGTTTATTATTTACAAGGGTTGCTCATAATTATCCATTTTCATTTGTTTTTTAATGCAGACTACTGGAGTACCTAAACAGGCAGTGGAGAAGCTTCAGGCTGAAATCGATCATCTGAAAGCAGAACTTGGATTGTCTGAGTAAGTAGAAACAATAATATTACTGGCTTCTCCTCTCATGTATCAGCATAGCTGCCAACGATTCCTACTTTTGGGTCCTGAAACTAATGTTAGGACCATATAAATTATCATTTATGGAGCCATTGAACCAATGCATCATAGAGAGTATTCATAGTATGATACATATTCAAACCAAACAAAGTCCAATTTTGTAAAATCCTGAATGACTTTGTTTTTGACCCAGGGACAAGATAACGGAGTTGAAGGAGGAGCTATATCGCGAGAGAACGCCCGCTGGCTATCGGTCAGCGAATCGGTCAGCGAGGGCCACACCTGTAGCCTTTGACCGGAGCAGTGACCAGGATGATCATATCAAGAACCTGAAGGAGATGAACAAACTCCTGCAAGAGAAGATTAGCAAGGTAATATTATTTATGAAAACTTTAATGCAACAGGCTTAAAGATAAATGCAATTGCATTGTGAAAGAAACGTTGTGGAATCGATCAGAAAAGGTTGATCGTCTAGCATATAAGTCTTGGTGTGTACAGCAAGGTTCTGGAATCATGAAAATGATAAGAAATTTGGCCCAGTCTTGGTAAAGTTACAAGCACTGTACACAGAAAGATCTATATGGGACTACATTTGAAGAGCCTTGCCTTTCAGGGAACATTTTTTATGTGATGTTTTCCACATTTGCATAATAACAATGATAACGGTCTCGAATTATTTTTCACCTCTTCCCAGAACTCAACCTTCTCTTTAAGCTCTTTGACCCCTCACACCTTTGATCATTTATTGCTTGTCAGGGACATTACCCCCAGAATGAAATTTTTGAACGGTGCCTTTACTCCTTGTTATTTTTTCATATTCCATTAAAGTTATTAATCTTGGTACAAATTATAGAAAATAATTCTTCCAATGACTCTTGGTTATATTCTGAGCATTTCATTGGGGAGGGGGAGGGGGGCCTGCTAATTGGCCATCCTGCCTATGAATAATGTCCCAACCTCAATTTTTCATCATATTAAATTGCGTAATGCAGGCGAGACCACCAAGAGCGTTTCTCTTGTTTTAATTTTTGAATGCTTTAATATTTTCTTCTCTAAAAAAAACGGTTAAAAAAAAACTTTTTTAAAAAGCTGACCGTAGATTTCAAAATGTTTGCGCCGGTCGCAAAGGGCAATACAACATTTCTTTTTTTTAGGCCTTATTATTATCATCATCATCATCAGGATCATCGTCTCCATCACCATCATTGTTTGTATCATTATAATGAATATATTATTGTTATAACCCTTCACATCCTCTGTACAGCTTGAGGCCAGTACTCTCCAGCTCTCGCTCCGTGCTAAGTTCGCCGATGACACAGAGGTCAGGAGTCGTGACCTTGATGAGCAGGTCAGGTCAATGAATGACCTTAACCAGATGCTGGGAGAGAAAGTGAGCAGACTTGAGAAGGATAAGGCTGAGCTGATGATCAGGACGCCCAAGGAGGATTGGGTGTCCAAGTTCGACTATGACACGTGAGTTCAACTCCATGCCTATACCCACCGATCTGGTGTAATAACTCGCATGCAGCTTGCCAAAATGAATAGGGGGAAAAAAAAGTTTAATTAATTTCAAAATAACAAGTGGTCTATGTAATGTGTAATTGGGTTGTGCAGAAAAAAATATAAGATCAGTCAGTGAATTGGGAAAGATTTGAATGTTTGTGAGTTTGTTACTTTGCTTTTGATTTTCCCTAAGAAATTGGATCACTCACGATGCAACAAGGGACTTGTTTTGGGAACCCCTTCCCCCGTTTTTATGCCTCTGTTACGAAGTATCCAGAGGCATTATGTTTTTGGGTTGTCCATCCGTACGTACGTCCATACGTCCCGTTCTCGTGATCGCATTATCTCAAGAACCAACTGATGGATTCCTGCCAAAGTTTGGTCGTGTATGTAACTTGCAGAGCCAATGAGTTGATTAGATTTTGGGGTCACAAGGTCAAAGGTCACATGGCTCATTATGTATGCAAAAATAGCTTGTGATCGCATTATCTCAAGAATTGATTGATGGATTCCTGCCCTACTTAGGTCATGTGTGTATCTTGCAGAGCCAATGAATTGATCAGATTTTGAGGCTAAAAGGTCAAAGGTCACAGAGCTCATTATGTAGGCAAAAATAGCTTGTGATCACATTATTATTAGAACAGATAGACGGATTACCATGAAACTCAGGACATGTACATGTACAGTATGTATCTTGCTGAGGCAATGAACTGAGTAGATGTTGGGGTCATGAGGTCAAAGATCAAAGGGTCATACATGTATATCAGAAATAGCTTGTAATCACAATATTCTGAGAACCTGTCAATGGATTACAATCGAACTTGAATTTGAAAAATTGCTTCTGTTTTGGTTTGTAAAATTGCTCTATGACGGAGGCATCATTTTCGACTGCGCGCAGTCGAAGTTCCATCTAATTTCTTTTTGCTTTTGCTTTTGTTTTTGTTGCGAATTAGGACACATTTCTTTGAAAATCACTTACAATACTAAAATATGTTCCATGTACGCATTTCGCAAGTAAGATCTGATGACATTTTTCCTGCTTGTAATTTATTTATTGAAAAGAAGGAAAAGAAGGAGAGGGAGGGGGTCGAACATTTCAAACAGTGAGGAAGGATAAGGAGGAGATACAGGAATTTTAAAATTGATCAATATCAGGCTATAAATGGATAAGCACCAAACTATTTACAAAACCTTGTTATGTCTTATAATACACCAGCTCGTAGTCTAAGATCATCACACCAGCATCTTCTTAAGATGCCCAAGACACGAGTAGCTTGTGGTTAAAGGGCTTTTTTAGCTGCAGCACCTTCTCTTTGGAATAATTTACCATTTAATTTGAGAATCATAACTTAGAGACCTTTAAATCCAAGCTGAAATCTTATCTTTTTTAACAATACCTGTACTTGGCACTATGACACTGTGACTCATCCAAACTCTCTCATTCTTTCTATTTTTCTTGTGCGCCTCGGAATAGAATTGTCTAGATAGACGGCACTATATCAAGGCCTATTATTATTATTATTAATATATTATTGTGGGAACTTCCTGTTTTGTATTTCAAAAAGCATAACAAATCTCTCTGCGATGACTTTATCCCCCTAATCATTTAGGATTGAGAAGGATAAGATCAAACTGGAAGCAGACTATGAGATCTTGAAGGCTGAGTATGCTGAGCTTGAGGCCAGACATCAGAAGTTCCTTCAGGACCATCTCTCCAGGACCCTAGACTCCTCAGGTCTAGGACTATCCCTCAGCAACCTGGATCGGAGAGGTAGGTCTAAAGTTTTTAGAAGGAAATATAAAGCATTTTTATTATCTAAATATTAGATTCAATATTAGGCTCTTTTGTTAGTTTGTTTATTAGGTTAGTTTCTTCATTTCTTATCTTATTTTGTGTTTCTTTTTTATGTGTTTTTATGTTACATATTATATCTTGTTTTCTTAAAGGGTTGGCCTCTTACAAGGTTTGTTTCCTTGTAGGCCACTGCCTTCCTCACTTTTATAATTCATCTTATGTATTGTCATACATTTGTCTGTGTATATATGTATTTTAATCTGTTGATCTCTTGAGGAGAAATAAATGAAACTGAAAGTGGGGCTAGTAAGGAGTTGAAATAATCTACATTATTTTCCTCTTTTTTTTTCCTTTTCTTTTTGAGTCACTAAATCTTCTAAACAGGGGCTAAAAATGAGTCAAAATGATCTACATTATCTGCCTTTTGCAGTTAAAACTGAAACTATCATAACATCACCCTTCCAGTATAAAAAGCAGTTTCAATCACCCATAGTTTATTGTTACATGCAATATTTACATTATTTGTCTTTTTAAGTTAAAACTGAAATTTTCATAACGTAAGCCTTCCAGTAAGGAAAGCAGTTTTGACCATGCATACTTAATTATTGCATGCAATATTTACCAGACAAGTATTATATTTCTTCTTGAAACAGTCCTCAGGACCAGGTTCATGACTTTTAAAGCTGAATATTACAGAACATTTGTTGTATCAGATGCTTTCTGCACCAATGAGTGGTTGTAGTGTTTTGCATTGTTGGTTTTAGAACATTAAATAGCAGTTGACTATTTTATGCAGTTTTTCAACAAAATTGTTTG